>VHZZ01000307.1:77723-132176 GCA_009801015.1 Silene noctiflora
GCACTGAGAGAATTGTAACGGGAAAAGTTAGAGAATTGTAAAGGGAAAATTAGGGAAAAGTTAGGGAAAACAGTCGTTAGAGAGGTAAAGAGTTTGACGTTTTAGATTTTTTTTTAATTGGGCTATAGATCCATTATATTTGCCAGATGTACATCTGGTGGTAGGATCCTATTTGTGGGCATATCACCAATAGTATACACTTTTCTTTTTTAGTAAATAAAATCAACTTATGTGGATAGAGATCACTATATTTCCACCTCATTTCAAGTTGCGTCTTATAATTTTAATAATTATCAACTCAGTCATATCTCTCTCCTTAGTCATTACCTTAATAATCGTGTATAAAATAATTGTAAACTATTGACCCTAGATTACACACTTTTCGAGATTTCAGGGTCCCGGTACAAAAATATTCGTAAATCACGAGAACAATTCCTCGGATCAGATAAAACGGTCAATCAAATTTTGTGGAGCAACAGGGGATATTTGAGGGTGCCTATATGGGATAAACAAGGCTTGAGCGAAAATAAAAAAATCGTGAAAAAATAAAGCAATACTTGTTATTTGGTGCTGAAATCAAATCAGGTAACTCTTGAATCGACCCCGGACACGTAATAGAAAACAAGAGAAAATAAAACGTGACCCGGTACGAACTCGCGAACGGGTTAAATTGATGTGCATAATACCGGTTTTTTGGAACTTAGGGTCCCTTAATAAAAGTGTGTGTAAATTATACGGACGGTTTCTCGAGTCTGATAAAACGGCCACACGAATTTTGAGGTTAAATAGAAGGCACGTGAGGGTGACGGTATGAGAAACAAAAGTCGGGCGAAATCGAATAATCGTGAAAAATGGATTAATACTTGTTACATGAGGTTGAAATCGAATAGGGTAACTCTGAAACGATCTCAAACATGTGGCAAAAAAACCGGGAGAAAATAAAACATTACCGGTGTTCGGGATTACCTCCCGAATTGCTTAAATTGAAGTGATTTCAGGTTCCGGAATAAAAATGTCCGGAAATCACTCGGATGGTTCCATAGGTCGGATAAAACGGCCACACAAATTTTGAGAAGTAACAGAGGATATTTGAGGGAGCCGGTATGCGTTAAACCATATTTACACGAAAATTTGATAATCGTGAAAAACCGTTTAAGGCTTGTTATTTGGGGCGTAAATCGAATAGGGTAACTAAAATGACCCCGGACACGTAGCAAAAAAAATGGCAGAAAAAAAAACATGACTCGTATTATAGTCCATAATACACAGTATTCGGGAATTTAGGGTCTAAAAAAAATGTCTTTAAACATGACTAGGTATGACCTCTCAAACGACTCAATTGAAGTGTATAGTACACGTTTTTCGGGATTTCATTATCCCGAAACAAAAATATTCGTAAATCATACTAACGGTTCCGCAGGTCATATAAACTAATGCGGTCGCACAAATTTTGAGGAAAAATAGAGGACATTTGAGGGTACTGGTATGCGATAATGAGACTCAGCGAAAATCAGATAACCATGATAATGGAGTAATATTTGTTATTTGGACTGAAATCGAATAAGCTAATTCTTGAAACGACCCGGGACAAGTGGCAGGAAAATCGGGAGAAAATAAAACGTCCCTCTTACGACCTTCCGAACGGCTTTAATTGAAATGTAGAATACACGATTTTCGGAATTTCAGGGTCACCGAACAAGAATGTCCCGTAAATCACACTTTCGGTTCTTTGGCTCGGATAAAGCGGTCACTTTAATTTTGAGGATCAACATAGGACATTTGATGGTCGCGTTATTCGATAATCCAATCTCGAGCAAAAATTAGATAATCTTGAAAATGCATTAATACTTATTATTTTGGTCTGAAATTGAATAGGATATCTCTTTAAGCGACCTCGGGCATATGGTAGAAAAACCGGGAGAAAGTAAAACGTGACCCGCTACAACCTCCTGAACGGTTCAAATTGAAGTGTATATATAATACACGATTTTCGGTATTACAAGTTTTCGGAACAAAAATGTTCGTAAATCACAAGGACGATTACTCGGATCAGATAAAGCGGATCACATAAATTTTGAGAAGTATAAAGGACAATTTAGATTGCACTGAAAATCGATTTAAGACTTAAGACTTGTTATCTGGTTTAGTATTGTGAGTTCTCTCAAATGATGGAGAATTAGTTTTATTTCACTTCTTCAATTTTCTTTTTAAGCTAGTTTTACTTCTTACTAAATTACTCCGAATTGTTATGTCCAAAATAAGTGTAAGACGCTCTTTTAAAAGAGTTATATTAATTTTCATGCGGAACGGTCTCTCCAATACCTAGTAATTAATCTATATCAAACTAATCCCCCTATATACTAAGAGAATAAAACTGTCTAAAGTTTTCCCTCCAAAAGATATCAAACTAAATAAGAAAACAAAAAAACTTCTTTCTTTAAATTTATCATTTCATCAAAATATAATCTTTTAATCAAATAATAATATTTTATTTTAAATATAAATTATAATATTTTATTTTAAATAAGATGAATTTCACTATAATTTTATAAACTGTAAATTTTTAAATTTTTGTTATGTATTACTATATATTAGAGAATGACTTGACACATTTTGTATAAAACAAAATATTAAACTGCTATTATTAGGTTTGTCAAAAAAAAAAAAAATTAACATAATTTGAGAAAAAATACTATTTTATAATTTTACTAAATTCTCTTAATTAGTTCATAGTTCATTTTTTTCTCATATCGAAATACAATGACGTATATGACAAATATGACAAATTAATAACGTATCAATTTAAAATATTTAAATAATAACTAAAAAAAAAAAAACTATATATATACCGCAAATGTGCGGGATCTACACTAATTTAGTATGAAACGATTTCTCAACATAACCGCTCTATCTTTTTCCCGTTCTCCTTACACTCAAGATCTTCCTCTTTTAAGTGTAAGGAGGACGTCTTCCCGGAAAATGCAAATATTTTCCCTATCTTTATAACCCACCAATAAAATTCCATGACCAGTTCACAGGTCACACACCAAGAATGAAAACCTTGAACAGTATCAGCATATATGCATCAACTGTAAACTTTCCATTTCACCATTTTTCAACCAACTTTCTCTCTTATATTCCTCCACAAAACAACCCTTTTCCTCAAATTAGGTTCCCATCATTTTATTCTTCCCAAAATCAAAACTTTAATTGCCCAATTAAATCACATTCTTCCATACCTAAACCTTCATCAATTTCTTCATCACCATCAATGGCTTCCTCAACACCTTCATCAGCAGAAACAAAACCATTTTCTGTTTTATTTGTTTGTTTAGGAAACATATGTAGAAGTCCTGCTGCAGAAGGAGTTTTCAGAGATTTAGTGAAAAAAAGAGGACTTGATTCTGAGTTCATCATTGATTCTGCTGGCACCATTAATTATCATGAGGTTATTTCCCCTAAAGTTTGTGTCTTTTTGAGATATACTCCTTCCGTCTCAATCATTTGTTTACGGTTTGTATTTCTTGTGACGGGTATTTTAATCAAAGGTAAACAAATGAATGAGACGTAGGATTGTGTTGCTAATCTTGTTTAATTTTTAGTATTTCCTCTGTCTCACTCGTTTGTTTACCTTTTTATTGTTTGTGACGGGTTTTTCTAATAGTATGTTGTTAATCTTGTTTTATTTTTTTGTGGGTGATTGAAAAGATTGAAACTTTATTACCCCCCTCTGTCTCGATTTTAGTGTCGAGTATTTTAATCAAAGGTAAACAAATGATTGGGGCGGAGGCGTAATTGAGTATGTTGTATTGATTTGTGAATAGCCAGTCGTTTTAAGTTTTAACCTTTAGCGTTATCATTCCGATTTTTTCTTGGTTGATTTTGAAGGGTAATCCAGCAGACTCAAGAATGAGGTCTACTGCAAAAAGACGGGGAATCGAGATTACTTCGATATCAAGACCAATTCGTCCTTCTGATTTCACAGAATTTGATCTTATTCTTGCCATGGATAATTCAAATAAAGGTGTCTACTTTTTGTCAATAGCATTTGAATGCAATGTAGGTTTTCATTGCGGGTCATTTGGAAACCGTCTCTTTTTTAGGTTACTTTCGTCCCATCACCCCTTGTTGTGCTACATTCGGAGCCATTGAGGCACTGACTGAATGCTATACTGTACTGATATCAGTGAATTTACAGTGTGCTTTGGTGGTAGTTAAACTGATGATTCTTTTTACGTCGTTAATGTTTGATTTTAGCTGACATATTGGAGGCATATGAAAGTTGGAAGAAAAGAGGGAACTTACCCCCTGATGCTGATAAAAAGGTCGAAACTTCTCTCTCGTCTGAGTAGAATATGTTGATTGAATGTTTGGTACTTAAACCTGTAGTGTGATTGAACTACGTTGTCATTCAGGTTAAGCTAATGTGCTCTTATTGCAAGAGACACGAGGAAAAGGAAGTCCCGGATCCTTATTATGGAGGACAACAAGGCTTCGAGAAGGTAATGCTAGATCAAATTATCCGAATAATCATGCTGAATGATATGTTTGTTTCATGTTCTATAATCTAATACTTCAACAATGAGGACAGAGCTGATATTTACCGTATGCTTACTTATTATCTCCGTTTTCCATAGAGCCAAAGCGCTTAGATTCGTTATTCACATTAGCTCAGTGAACTGGTTATTTTACTTATAGTCGATGCAAGTCTTGATGAAAAGTTTAAATTGGGTAATCGAAGATAGTAACATGTGTAGTTACGTACATATGCTTTGACGCCCATTAATCCATCAGTAGTGGAAATGTTTGAAACGATAGGGTAATGTTGTCGTAGTTGACAGATTTAACCGATTACCTGATGCTATTTGATCAGTTTCAAGTGCCTTGAGGTTACACACTGACTCTTGTGTGAGCCTTCTACTTAATTCATCAGAATTGTCGATTGAGAATTGAAAACAGAATTGGATTGATGATAACCACAAGGGTTGTCGTTTTCCGTTCCTAACAAAATCTCAAATGAGATTGTTGAGTTATTTTTCATTCTTTTGTTCAGGTTTTGGATATCCTGGATGACGCTTGCGAGTCCCTGTTAGACAGTATACTGTCCGAGACAAGTCAGACTTGAGAAAAGCTTACAGTAAGCATCATGCCATCATATAATAGAACATCTTCGCCTTCCAGATGATTGGAAGCAGCCGAGGAACTATTACTCTGGAGAGCTATCTCATGCTATGTAACTTAAACCAGATTTTCTCATTATTCGGAGCTATGAATTGTTTCCAAACTCTAATCGCGTATTCTTGCACCTTCGTGATGATGCGTATTATTCCTCCGATTTACAACTAACTTGACCTTTATATTTATGTAAGAAATAGGTTTGCAGGAGCTAATGCCAATATTTATATAAAAAAATTTCATCTTTTTTATGTCGCATATGGAAGTATTTGTAAATTAAGAGTATTTATAACATTTCGTCAAGGAACTGATTGTAGATCTTATCATTGAAATCTTCTCAGTCGATGAGTCTTCCCCGATCATATCAAATTGCAATTGAATTTTACAGCAAGCTCGACTTAAGCTAAGAAAAATACATTTCGTTTACAATTGAATACACTGTCTAGGTATAAAACCTACATATTTACAGTTCACAATTTGGCCCAAATCCCCCACTTGAATCAGAAGATGGCAGAGCCTAAACATTGCCGATGTGGTCATTGTCGTGGTCACCATCATAATACTCGTCATCACGCTGAATCAACCTGTCCCGTATGTGCTCTGAGAAATGAATCACGCCTCGAGTGTAACACGACATAAAAAAAATCATCAAACTTGCAATGGCTAAATATAATGGATTTGGGCCGAGTCTTGACAATAAATTTAGGTATGATGCTTCTATTTTAAGACTCAATTAAGTCACATAAAGATAGTCAGTTAATCTAGGACTTACGACTAATGCGCTCATCTGGGTTTTCCTCAGCTTCATTGAAGTCGGGAATGTAGAAATCAGGGGGGACCTGAAATCAACTGAAACTTATCAGTTCACCAGAAACAGTTCCTCCCTCAGCTATTATTTTGGCAATGAAATCAACAGGAAATAAGTTGCAAAGACTTGTCACAACTTAATTCAGGATAAGCAATTGGAAAAGGGAAAACAGGAGTGAAGGAAAGCAAAGTAAAAAAAAAAAAACAGGATCGCATTGCAGCAAAAATCCATATAACATATACGGAGTATGTATTACTGTTTCAATACCGCATCCCAAACTTATATGTGATTGACGAGGCAAATAAGAATATCCTTTGTAAGGAAGTCGAAAGTTACATCCATATACAAAGAATGCAGCATTTTCATGGAGTTAAGTTTTTGTAACTTAACTATGAGTCTATGAGGATGACAGTATCACTGACCTCTTGCAACTGTACGTTAGGAGCGTGTTGAATACATCGAAGATTTTCCATGACTTGCATTTTTATTGTTGTCAGGTATGATTTACTATTCAGGTTCTCCTGCTCACAGAAATCAAAGAAAATTATCCAATTTACTCAAACAAATCAAATCCTCGCCATCGGGGTTGTTGTCAAATAAATCAAAGTCGACCAATTTGAAGCCTTGAAGTCATTCAGAAGGAAAGACACAGAAGCAGAAACGTACAATGTATCCACTGGGTATCCTCAAAGAATATTCAGGTCCAAAATATTCCATATATTCATTATCAGGAATTTCTGCAAGGAAAGAAAAAACATTCCAACTTTTGATCAAGAATTATGTCATAAAAACCATAGAAGAAACCAAAATTTAAGAAGCAAAAATAAAACCACGAGATGGTACAGGAAGTAGGAGGTATACCATTTGGCAGATCAGTATCTAAAAGAACTCCTGTTTCTACTGCCCAACACCGAGCAACATTCTCCTTTGTGTATCCCCCTCCCCCAGTAACCTAATAAAAAGATCCCCCATGTTAGTGTACATAAATTAAAACAATAAAAGGCATAACCCACCACGAGGGCCATTCACAGAAACCTACCAGCAAAGGCAAGTTACATTTCTTCACGAACCTCACACACTCTGCATGTCCTGTTAATAGTCACAACACAGCCAAGATTATCTGTTTTGCGGGCAGAAACACTGCAACTTGTTTCCAGGACGAACAGCTAATGAAGTTGAATTACAAAAAAATGGCACCATCAATGGAGAGGTTGAAGCAGCCTAATCTGTCACCAGCAAGCGAATCAGCTCCACATTGCAGAACAATAACTCCTGGCTGATAAACCTCAACAACCTTCGAAATAATCTGGCAGAAAAGTAATTGATTTTCGTCACCTCCCATACAAATGTTTAAATATTTATATTTGGCCTGGTGGCCTCGGATACTGGATCCTACCGTCTTGAACAATCTAGTGAAGCTGTTGTCATCAATCCCATCCTTGAGAGGGACATTTATGGCATAGTGTTTCCCTTCTTTCTCCCCGATTTCCTTCAACACGATAACAAAATAATCAATCCCAAGATATATCTAAAGAGAAAAGCAAGCAAATACAGCAAAACCTCTTTCTAAAGATAAGGCAGCTGCTTTTTAGTAACGGTCAAATATACAGCAACACCTTTTAAAAGACAGAACGTGTAGCATCAACTTACGTCAGGAAACTGTAAACCGAAGAAGAACCAACTCCGTTTAAAGTCCTACCTTGACATCTCCTGTCCCAGGAAAGAACTTGTCTCCATACTTGTGGAAACTGACAGTCATCACTCTGAAATAGAAAAACAGGGGAAAACATAGACCATAAGCACACCATGCAGCTATGTAAGAACATGTATTTGGAATCTGAATAGGATTAAGATACAGACATTGAAACATCGTAAAATATTTCATGCCTAGTAGCCACACTTCTGCGCCCAAAGCTAAGACAAAATGAATTTATGCAATTTAAGTTTCATGACAATATCTAAGGCACTTACTGGTACTCAGATATCCTAATAGTTAGCCTTACCTATCCGTAAAGTAGAATGCCTCTTCGACACCGTCTCCATGATGCACGTCTATATCAATGTAAAGAACACGCGCCTGATACTTCAAAAGCTCCAAAATCCCCAGAACCAAGTCATTTATATAACAAAAACCAGATGCCCCGCATTTCTTTGCGTGATGCAATCCACCAGCCCAGTTTATAGCAATGTCACAAAGTTTATTGTTCAACCTACGGGCAGCATCTGTCGGAAATAACTCAATCTTTACCAAACAACACTGAACTAAACATTCAAGTATTGCGTCTGAGATTAGATTTACCAATTGTTCCACCAGCATATATTTGGCAAAACTCAAATAAGTTGTCAAAGATTGGGCAATCTTCTCCAAGGTTAACTGAAATGAAGTATAAGCATTTCATTAGCCAACATTTGATTACAAAAGTAAACCACCCATTGTTCCGATGATGAAGTATAAGAAAGGTAAGCAGACAATTTCTAGGCAGAAATAGTATACTGATGAAGTCAATGTAGACTATTGTAGCTACTTGATTCATATAGAAGAAGAAATACTTTACCATCCTATGTATTAACATCCTACAAAATATAACAGAATATCAACAATAGTATGTTTTGAGTTTTGACCGGATCCGTCCCCTCACCATCTAAGCAACCCTTTCCTATAGCCCACACTACGGAGCAGCAGTACAAATATACAAAAAAAAAAAAAAAAAAAAAATTAGACCGTTGTACGCCATAGAAAGGCCTCATTCCGTGTTATCACCTCATTTTATGATAGCAACAATAATTTTGTTGCACCATACAAGAGTCCTCCAGAAAATAATCAAGAGTTCATCTCCATGTCTAACTATTTACTTTCACGCAGTTTTCAAGATGATATTTTTATCACAATTTTTTAAACCTATTACTCGATGAAGTTATAATTTCACGAGAGTTCTTTTTCATAGCAAAGGTAGATACTTTTACATCATAAATATCATAATCGTTTATATTTTTGTAAAACAATATATATATAATCAAACTTCTGAACTTAGACCACAAAAATGAAGTATGACGATCATTGTGAGGGGGAGGGAAACGAAAAAAATAACGCACATAACCAAATTATACTATATACAAAAAATATTGTTAAAAATAGCAGACAAAATACTGACAATAAAGCAGGAAGGCATACATTTAGCCATCTCAGACATGAACTCATCCTGTTTGTCAGGCGTAATACGATGCAAGAACTCGACATAATCTGCTGAATGATACTGGGCTAGCTCCATCGGGTATGCTTTGTGTGGTCTCTACACGTATTATTGTCAAATCAGTAAGTCTCTACCCTCTCACACAAGATAATGTGAGACAAACACACGAAACACCAACCATTAAGTCTGCTAAGAGACAGTCGAAATATACGAAATAACATATAGTGAACTACATGATTAAAAAATGAAAAGAAATAAGGAACAAAAAAGTAACTACCTTGAGAGGTCTAACGACAAGCCTATCGTAAAACCGTCTTTCATAAGAGTTTGTAAAACTAAAACCTAACAAAAAATTTAAATAAAAAGTAACAGCCTATTATGCAAGAGGTATTACAATAAGATTATCGTAACATAAAATGAACTACATGATTAAAAAAAGAAAAACAATGGACCAGAAAAGTAACTAGGTCTTACATGAGAGGTCTCACTACAAGCTTATCATAAAACCGTCTCATACATAAATTTAAAAAACACTAAAAGCTAACAAAATAAATTAAATAAAAAGTAACAGCCTCTTATTCTAGAGGTATTACTGATAGATGAACCATCACAACCTAATTCAGTGGGCGACTCCTCCTATTACCAATTGGTTTTAGGATGGAACCTCACTTGCTTGTGGACTGGTTTCATGCACCTATTTCTATAAGCCCTATGCGGAGGACTTAACAAGTGGTAAAGTTTTGGTTGAGATGAATCATCTATCATGGTATAACTCGGTTTGGGGGGAGCTGTACACTAACCACTCTTCAATCCCAATGAGACAATCGAGTGAGGGGGCGTAATAGGAATAAATATAATAGTTAGGCGTCAACCATCACCGTAGGGTTTGGTTTAAGGTTTGGTTTTGGTTGAGATGGTTTATCTATCAATTACAAATATTACAATAAGATTGTCGTGAAACCGTCTCCTACCAAAAAAATAAACAAAATAGAGCAGTCCCTTGCAACACCGTCTCACATAAGACAATGCGAAACGAAACACATTTTTTTTTTTTTTTTTTGGGCAGCCGTAAAAAAAAGTATCTTACACAAAACAAACCCGACTCTCAGAGTCGGGTCTTATTATTACATTATTCGAGTAAGTAACTAAACTAAAAACTAGCAAAATGTCTATCATGCCATCTGGGAGAGGTCTTCCTATACGATTATCGTGAAACCGTCTCATATCATTAAAATAAGCACAAACGAGTAGAAATACTAGCAAAAAAAAATCAACGAAATAGAAGTAAAAAGTTATACAAACACATACATAAATTTCCATTTTTTGATGAAGATCGTAAGAAAGAACAAGATGATGAGTCATACAAAGACGGTGAGGTTTCATCGGATGATTTGGACCGAAATACACGTTTCCGACATCTCCTGCAACGTATCAATAAAATGCACAAATCAATTTGACGGATTAATCAATGAAAATTGAAGTAATTGTATGAAATAACAGAGAAATTAGGGTTTAGAAGAGATTGAAGAAGATAATACCGTCGTAAAAGTAGGATATTTTGTCTTTGGAGCGCATTTTGGGAGCAGAGAAAATGAGCGAAGCTTGTGTTCTAGTTTTCGGGCTAAAACCGGGAAAAAACGGAGATGTCTTAGTCTAGTGATTAAAACGGTGGTGATGTTATTCTTTAATTACCAATTAGCGTGTTTCTAACTCATTGTCTTAAGACGGTCTTATTTAAGACAAGTTGTATTTTTCTTAAACTTAAGACAGGCCGAGTAGTACGAAAAATACAAAAGCAGAATGAATAGTGGAAAAACAACAAATTTGTCTTATATGGAAGAGTGAGATGATACTTGACCCGTTTTAATGTATATATTTGTCTTAATAGAGACTTTAACTGTTTAATAAAAGAATGTCAAGGTACTTCTAAATTTTTTTAATAAGATCGTTCTCTTACATACGCAAATCTGGATAAAATTTGTTTGTTTCAGTCATTTCTAATCTTGTAAAATGAAATTCGAAACTAAACCTGACAAACAGGTCAACAAGGTTGGGTGCGAGCTAATTACCTCGGGTTAGGTCATTCCGGGTTTGACTAATTTCCGGTCAGATCAATGTCTATTCATTTCCGATGTGTTATTATCAAGGAGATGGACGGTGTCCAACAATAAATATTAGGGTCACATCATATCGGTCGAGTCAATTCGGACTACGGGTAAAGCTCGGGTCCTAAATTCGTGCGCCGGGTTGGGTGTGAGATGGATTCGTCGGGTGAGTTCAATTTTGCTAGGTCTATTCCGAACCATAATAAATTGACAACGGATTATGAACTAAATACGAATTATAAAACTATAAAAATGCTTTTATAAAACCACTTTACGTAACTCGCAATTTAATCCTTGAAAATTTTCGAGTTATTGAGATCTTTAGTTCTTTACCCACTAGACGATTACACGCCCATACAAGAAGACACTTTTTTGCCCAAGGTGCCCAGCCCAAAGTGGGAATGGCCAAGCCTCAACAAAGCAAATCAAAATTTAGACAAACTTAAAACACCCAAATAGAAAAATTTCGTATTCAGAATGTACAATCGTACGCAAAAAGGATGTACAAAGAAGTCATTCCCACCATATGGACGACCTATAAAACAGGTCGAGAAAAAGAAAACTATAAACTGATAAGAAATGTCATCTGACAATAATGCAGCATAGTTCCGGCTTCTGCATGTCATTTCACTGGCATTTGACTGATGACTACCATCACCAAGAGCTCATGAACCAAAATCATTGCATGAAAATCCAAGGAGGTTAAGGTAAGGGAAGGGGGAAATGGAAGGGGGAAGGGGGAAGGGGGAGTGATTAAAGGATTGCAGACTTGTTGATGAGGTTCACGAGACAAAAACCTGATGTGTGCTGCATTTCTTGGTCACCAGGAGAGAGCGACTCGTTCATGAGACTTCATAGTTTATACACTGCATACCTGCTTTGTCAGATGCAAGTTTCCAAAAAAAAGATTACCGTCTGCTACGCCAATGTGCTACGCTAGCCAAAAAAAGAACCATGGGCTAGTCCAACTTGGCGGGATGACTTCTAGTTGTAACTAGATTGCTGCATTAAAGGAGGCAAATCTCTCCTTCTTACTCCTTGCAAGATGATGCTTCTTCATGTGATTAGGAAGTCTATGCAAGTCTTCTATGATCCCAAGGTAGCCATATAGTGTATTGTATTTCTTGTCCACTGGCACTTGATTATCCTCTTTCTGCCCAGCAGGCTCTTGATCATAAGACATCTTGTCTAATGGCTTTTGAGCATCTTTACTATTGTCAGCCAGCCTAACAGGCTCTTCATCATATCCCGTCTTGTCTAATGTCTCTTGATCTTTGCTATTGTCAGCCAGCCCAACAGCCTCTTGATCATATGTCATCTTGTCTAAAGGCTCTTGGTTATCTTTTCTATTGTCACCCAGCTCAACAGGCTCTTGATCATATCCGGTCAAGCCTAATGGCCCTTGATCATCTTTTCTATTGTCTGTCAGCCCTTGAGTATCACTTGTCTTGTTTGCTTGCTCTTGATCACCTTTTGACTTGTCTACATGAATTTGTTCACCTTGAGCCTCTTCTACGAGCTCTTGATCATCTTTGCTATTGTCAGCCAGACCAACAGGTTCTTGAACATATCCCGTCTTGTCTAATGGCTCTTGATCATCTTTTCTATTGTCTGTCAGCCCTTGAGTATCACTTGTCTTGTTCGCTTGCTCTTGATCACCTTTTGACATGTCTACAGGAATTTGTTCACCTTGAGCCTCTTTTACGAGCTCTTGGTCCCCTAGTGAATTGTCTACAGGCTTTTGTTCACCTTGAGTCTCTTTTACGAGCTCTTGATCACCAAGTGAGTTGTCTACAGGCTGTTGTTCACCTTGAGCCTCGTGTACGAGCACTTGTTCATTTCGGGCCTTATCTACGGAACTTAAATCATCTAGGTCCTTGCCTATTGGCTCTTGATCATGTTCTGCCTTGTTTACTAGTTCTTGATCAATTTTCACGTGTTCGTCTTTATCTTCCCTCTTTTCTATTGGCTTTTGATAATCTTCTGTCTTGTGTACAGACTGTTCATCTTTTATCCTGTCTACTGGCTCTTGATTGTACTCATTCTTGTCTACTCGGAATTTCTCTTCACTCTTGTTTACTAGCTTTCGGGTATCTTCAGACTTTTTGTCAGCTACTTTACAGTAGACAACTTCAGCATCAAGTTCTGCAAGCTCGGCCCTTCCATGTTTACTCTCAGCAAATGAGTTATGAAGTCGTTCAGCTTCTTTCAGGCCAGGCACAGTGCCCATAAACTCCACAACCATAAAATTCGGGTTACCAGGTTTTTCGTGGACTGCTCTGATCTCCCTAGTAAAGCACTTGTCTGCAAAAGAGGTTCATGTACAAGGAAATGCCAAGGCGAAAGATCGATCAATATACAGAATGAAATAAAGATCAAGCGAAACACACATCAAGGACTTACTTTTGTCTTAAAAAACAGAATAGAGAACGAACATCTAGTTGTATGTACTCCCTCCCACCCAAATTATTGTCCCCATTTGACTGTGGTGTACCGGTGTTCAAACTGATATCAAATGATCAAGATACAAATAAAAATCGTTATGTTTGATTTATCAAAATCGCTATATCGTTGACCACTAAAATCAAATGAAGACCATACATGGTAAGGAGTGAGTATAAGATATGTAGAATTGTAGATGACTCATCTCAATGAAGCAAAGTGAGTAAAATGCAAACTCACCATTCAAAATATTCTTCAGTTCAATGGAAAGCTTCCCAATTTCATTGAGTTGACAGTTTCTAGCTTGAAAGTTCTGAATGATGACAACAGGTGGCCAGATGATAACATCTTCCCTCAAAGTCCAAGCCACAGGTTCAGGCAAAGATTGACAGACCCAACGACCATTAGCGGCCACTGCACTATCCCATCCCATTAAGACACATAAAGCTCGATGGAATCCTAAATGTTGTGCTCTGTACCCAACCTTGAGAGATGAGATAGCATGTGCTGCAACATCTTTAGTTGCACAGAACTCCTTTAAGCTGTTAAACATTAGTTCCATGAAACAACCAATTGATTGAGAAACAGGAGATGTAGGAAGATATGTACAGTCATGGTTCCTAAAAGAACTGAAGCAAGACTGACTAGAAAGAGGTAACATTTATCCTTGAAAAGCCATGCGAAAATTGGGGGGGGGAGGGGGGGAAGGGAATCTTAAATGTCTGAAATTTAATTATTGTAACCTTGAAGCATTAGAAATTTGAGGTAAAGCATGAAAAAATAAAATGAGGCGTGAAAATGTTGCGGCTGAGAAAGAAAGTAGCAACAAAGTGAAGCTTGCCAAAAGATGCAGCCACAAATAGAGGTTTCATGGCTTCGTGTTACAACAACATTCCGGTGTCTCAAGGGCTCCCGCAAATAGTGGGGTAAGAGGGGCCGATGTACACAACTTTGCCACTCAAGTGTGTTAACACATATAAGATGCTACAAGATGACTCATAATGAAAATAGCATAAAAAATTGCATCAACTGACTCCGAATTCACACTAAGTGCATCTTTTAATGCGTTAAAAACAGCCAATTACGTAGAAATGACTGCATTCAAACAATTGCGTTAACGACAGCCAGCCTTACTGAATTCACAATCAGTAAAGTGCAATAAATTGAATCCACAAGGGACCACAACCTGACCTGATAACATATTACTGAATCTAATGACCGTTATTGCAAATTAAAAGTAAGAAATTGACTCCAGCGTCTAGCTATGACATCAGTCATCGCTGAAGCTTCCTACAAAAACCATTACTCAACACTGTGATCGCTACACATAACCGTCTACCCATACACCTCACACATCAGTTCAAGAGTTTTAGGTCGGGTAATTTTCAAAACGATTAGATGCTTCCTACAAAAACATTAGTTCCCACAATGAAAGCAGGTAGAAGCAGAACAATATTAATCATGCACCAAAAACAACGCCTGAAGTAAAACCAAAGAGTTAATTGAGATAGAAGTCATAGAACAGATAAATTATAAGAAATCCAATTGACAGACCTGGAACATATGATGCATTTCAAACGACAACCAATTCCTTGCCCCTTGAACTTTTTCTGGTAATTGATATTCTTATATAAGTGCACCATGCACTTGAAAAACCATTCATCTACATTTTGTTTAAATTTTACAGGGTCTTCATCATTCAATGGTTTCACCTTAAGTACTGGCTGGTCTGCATCAACATCTTGTGAACAAAGGTCATGGTTCATACTTCCCGAGTCCTTAATGGCACGCTTCTGCTGCTTATTTATGTTAGGCCCAGAATTCAAAACAACAGGATCCGGTGCAGTAGAGGGGTATGCAACTGGATTAGGCATCGACTTGAGCTTCTTTTTAAAGCCAGTACCCTTAGCTTTGCCAAGACGCTTCATTACATTGCCTCTACTACATTCATCAGGTTTGCTTATAGGTTTTGGACGAGACTTGCGTAATCTGTTAGATGGTTGTCTAGCTTCAGCAATAGACACTCCTGTATGATCCCTTGAATGAGATTCACCATGACGGTGACTGATCCTATTTGAAAGTCGTAATCTATCCTCATCTTCCGCACTAAAATGCCTCTCGTCATAGCTCGAAGCACCTCTATCGGCATAAGCAATACGTTTAGCACCACTCGTCTCACTCATCTCATTAGCAACTACAAGCCTTCTTTTAAGTGTATTAGGTTGTTCAGGTGAAGAAAAATCTCCGACATCCATTATACGCTGTGAGTTTTCAAGCACCGCGGGAATTTGTTCATTTCGTCTTACACCATAGCCATGTTGTTCATATGACATATCACGGGTATGTCTTTCATAAGTAAACTGTTCTTCACGAGGCAGACTTTGACAGATTTTCTCGGTCCTGTAATCCGGATATGAGTTCCTTGGACCAATATTTATCTCACCATACACCAACTCATAATCAATCCTGCTTCCATCATAGTTATCCAAAGCAGGTGCCTCTTGACGTGGATGATTGATATCATGCAGTCCAGAATACCCTTCCTCCATTACAGCATCTCTACGAGAGTTTCCAACATAGTGGTCACTAGGTAACGTAGCATCCACAACATCAATTCCATAAGATCCTTGATCATTGTATCCTTGCACACGGTGACCATCATCATACTGATCTTCAGATACTGCTGTTAGAGAATAATCCCTAGGCCTGTGACTCTCAGGATGTACATAAGCATCAGAACTATGCACATTTGGAGCATACTCACCTCTGGCTCTCGGACTAACGCCTTCAGCTGATCGGGTACGGTAGTAACTACTAAGCCTAGTTGGTGGTATCCTACTACTACTTCCTATCCCATCAACAGAACGATATTGTCCTTCCTGAGGCAAACTTTCCCTTAAAATAACTCGAGACGGGGTACGCTGACCACTAGACTGTGAGCGAGGTGTCAAACTATGAGAGCCATCCTCAGATCTAAACATAAGACCATTCTCTTCATCATAAGATTGCCTTTGTGGGTACTCCCTTTCCCTAACCAAGTAATTCCTACCATCTTCAACTGGAAGCCTAATAACGTTCCTAGTCCGCCCAATATGACCATTCACTTCATCAACAGACTGTCTCTGTGGGTACTCCCTTTCCCTAACTGAGTAATTCCTATCAACTTCAACCGGAAGCCTAGCAACATTCCTTGTCCGTCCAATATGACCATTCACTTCATCAACAGACTGTCTCTGTGGGTACTCCCTTTCCCTAACCGAGTAATTCCTATCATCTTCAACCGGAACCCTAGCAACATTCCTAGTCCGTCCAATATACCTAGAACCATCAACATTGAGGTCATAAACAGTCACATTCCTAATTCCCTCACTAACAATAGGCACTGGTCTTTCGACTGCTGTATCATAATTCCGACCATTACTATCAAACCCATTGTTAGACGTCGAACCATCCCTTGGTCCATCAAACAAAGAATACCACTGAAACCTTGCCGAAGTACCCAAATCCCTTTCTACTAAACCATGATCATCGCTCCGGGAAAGGGTCTGAAATTCCTCAGCATTACTTCTTCCTTCGCCGCGAACACGTGAAACATATATTTGTTCATCGTCTCTAATGCGATCATCATGCAAACTCATTTCCCTCCTACTGTAGTATTCCGCCATTTCTACTCTCGGTTATCAATTAACCCGAAATCAAACCCACAATCCAACTAATACAAACTGAAACTTCACAATTTTCGGCGAAAAATGAATTATTTCACCTTTTTCGCAGCGAAAAAACAGAGACTTTAGATAAAACCAGCACTTACCCGAAATTGAAAACCTAAAACTCCGTAATTGAAAACCTAATAAAACCCTAAACCAAAATTCAGACACGATAAACTACAAACCGCAGAAATCATCATACTTACTAACAAATTAGGGCAAATATAACGAAAATTTAATTATTATTATTTTTATTTATTTTTAAAGGTAAAAAAGTAAACTAAAACCGATATTAACGAAACCCTAATAAAATCGACGAAACGAAGAAAAAACAAAATAAAAGCGATTAAAAAGACGTGGAATTACAGTAATTTTGGTGCGAAAGTGGGGATGCATTTGGGGGAAATTGAGAAACCCTAGAGAAATTGATTTGGGCGGGAAAAAGAGGGAAACGGAGAAATTAGTGATTGAAAATTTACCGAGAAAGCGACGGTAAGTCGGTAAATATGCGCGGTAAAAGATTAAGATTAGTTACTAAGAAGCAGAATCGTCATCGTTGGTAAATGGTTGAATTTTTTATGGAAGAAGAAAGGGAGATGAAAGGGATGCGATTGGGTGAAGTGTTCGTCCTTTTTACGGCGTTCTATGTGATTATAATCGAACTGGATCTGATAAACGGGTTAATTGGGTTGGATTATTCGGATTTGTAGTTATTTGAGTCGAATTATGTTTGTTTAAGTCGACTTCGGATCTTTTATTTTCGAGTTATTTCAAGATAATACTCTGGGTTTACAATGAATATTTGGACAGGTCAGATGGATTGGGTTAATTAGTGATTCAGTGCTACAATCTGCAGGTCAAGTTAGGTCATTTGTTAAAGTGTCAAGTCAAATCCGGGTCGAGTTATTTGAATCGGATCAATAATGTCAAGTCTAATTGTAAAGGGTGGCGGTTCGGATCAATAATAACAAGTCATATACGTATTAATTAATACGAGTAATTTGAAAATATAGTACAAATACGAATATAGTTATTAGTCAATTCAATTAATTATAGAGATATCATTACCATTTTTTGGTAAAGTAAGAACCTTTAAATTATGGGGTAGAAATACTAATATTACCAATCCAAAATTCCAAACCAAATCCTCCATTAGAGAATAAAATCTTTAACAAAATGCAATATTTAGAAATGCCACGGTTAATTTTGATTTTACACATTGGCACAATCATTAATCACACTATCAGAGATATAACTTCTAATCTACTAGGGTAATTGGGTAAATGTTGATAACAAAAGAGCTGAAGTAAACTGAATAAAGCTGCATTGATTGAAATAAGTTGAAATTAAATCTAAAAGAACACGGTCTTAGCATGTCAACTAAAAGCAGGTGATCCATTATTGTATGTAACAATATTATCTCAGTGAGGCAGTAAATCAAGTGTTTAGTGACTCCCGTAAATTATTGGATAAAAAACTTAAATATACGTTGCCTTACCTAATTACCCTTAGCAACATGATACCATATCATATGGGATTTCGCTTTTTAAATTCAAAGCACAAAGTTACAATGCACCTAGAGTTGTCATCAGTACGGGCTGACCCCGCCCGCCCTGTTTAGGCATCTAGCACACAACCCAACCCGGCCCATCCAGCACGCCTCCCCTCCCTGGCCTGTGTCGGGTCATGAATCCCAAACCCGACCCGCCTATTTAGCAAAAAAAGAAAATTAGACGCGCCCGCCCGACTCGTCCACGGGCCTGACTCGGGTCAAACGTTCGTCCAATCCGGCCCGACCCAACCAAGCCCCCCGGCCGCTCAGACCTGACCAAAGCAGCCCGACACGGCCCAAACCGGCCCGAGGACACCTCTAAATGCACCTGCATTAAAGCAATATGAAGTGCACATCACATACAAAAAGAGAGAAATATCAGAGGAAATTTGCTGTTGTTTTTAATAGAGACAAACTACCCAGATTACCCCCAACCTTTTTCTTTTGTGATTCTTGTTCATTAACCAATCAATGTTGTAGCTTTACATTACATAAGCTAATCAAAGTAAAAGACATGTTTAATCATTACAAATTTACAATCTAGAATATATGTATGCTATGCCATTGTGGTCCTTTTCTATGAACTTTATTATTAGGTTTTCCTTCATATTTAATTATTTATAGCCTGAGTGAATGAATAGTGATCAAATTACGGTTATTGAAATATAAAAACTAAATAATACGGAGTATATAACTACAAATTCTTGGTTAATGTCATTGTACGGGTTTCAATTGTGAGACATGTCCAAATCGTCCCGATACAGGCATGATTCTCGACCCATTTACTTATCTTATAAAGATGCATCTATTTCATAATAACGAATAAACAAGCAAGAACAAACATAGATTTACGTAGTTCACTACTATCGATGTGATAGTTATGTCCATCAACATAGATTTCCGATTTAGAATACAGAAGTTACGATGATATGCATAACTGTTAGGTTTAGGTAAAAGTATAAACATTGGAAACTCGCTAAAACCTAATCAAACTTATGGAAAATTCTAATTAGCGAGACTCTCGTGCTAATCGTTCTAAATAACAATTAACAGATTCAAGACATTATCCAACAGGACTCTTACCACGGTTCTATGTGAAACGAAACGTTATTTAATCCCATGGAAGATTCTCATAAATGTAAGTGGGTGAAAAATGGATACTTCCACTTGCGAACTGTACTCCGTAACTAATTTAAAAGATTCACAAATTCTCATTTGTAACGTGTATGGACACGTCACAAACTTTGTAACGTGAGACAAACTTGCAAGTGGAAAAAGCAAGTGGAGAAAGCTTTGTGAGACGTTACAAGCTTGTGACCGTCACAAGCAAGACGGACTGTAAAAGATGTATACCCAATTACCCATAAACCCATGAATGTCTTCTTTTATAAAGGCAGAAATCATACCTGTAAAAGGCAAGACAACTCTTCCCCTACCCTGTCTTGGTCCTTAAGTTATTTCCTATTTATTTTTTAGTCCTTTTACCTTTTTTGTAATTTTTTATGTTATCTCAAGGGTATCTATGTTATATATTGTATAGGTGACCCTTAACTGTCTAACCCTCAAGATGTCTTCTACTTCAAGCACCTCTCTTACAAGATACCACAAAGATTTATCAGCACTCTTTCACTGTTTTCCCATAATTTATCCCTTTTGATTCAATTCTTGTATATCAGAACTCGGAAGGGAGTGTCCGAAAACATTATATACTCTCTCCGTCTCAATCATTTGTTTGGTGTAAGATATCCACGAGGCCAAATATGTTACTGACGGGGTTCAAACCCAAGTCATGAGTCTCATCCCTCGTGGCTTTAACAGCTAAGCTGGTTGTCATCTGCATATACGAGTACTTTATAGTTGTATGTATGATATACATTGCTAATAGAAATAACAGCGACAACAACATTACCCTACTGTCTCAACGACTATCGCAAAACTGCCTTCATAATAACAAAATTTGGATAATCAGTTAGATGAATTTGCCAGTGCACCTACCTAAGAAAACAGGCAACCTACCAAAACAGGTGCATTTTTATAACCATACTGCACATGGGTCTAAGACTGAATACGATTTATACGAACTGCTCCCTCTGTCTCGATCATTTGGTTTTTTGCGTTTTCATTCATTTGTGAGTAATATTTTAATCAAACGTAAAGTATCAGTCGAGACAGAGGTACGACACATGAATTCTTTAATAAAAGAAAGGATTAAAAGGGACATATTGGGACCTTGACAGTAAAACCTGCCTCAGAAAAAGGTTGGAAATTGCTGAACTTTCACTTTTCTTTACAAAAATGTAGGAAGTTTGGTTAAAGTCCTTGTCCATTAATCCATTATATACTTTCTGCATATATATACATACACAAGTGTGATAGATTGCTTCAATTTTATTTCAACTTGATCAGAATTCAGTTGCGAAAATTCGACATTTAAAGCAATGACAACAGAGAAGCAAATGATGTGGGATCAGCAACAAACCCAATTGATCAAAATGAAAAATTCTGGTGCAATGAGCTTCATTGGAAGTCCTACATTGGACGACAAGGATGACGAGATGTCTCGGTCAGTCTTATCGTCTTTTAGAGCAAAAGAAGAAGAAATCGAGAAGAAGAAAATGGCGGTCAGGGATCGTGTTGAGGCTCAATTAGGCCGCGTTGAAGAAGAGTCTAAACGCCTTGCAGAAATTCGCGAGGTACAGTTACATTACATTAACATTATTATGTCTGTTTCAAAATGCGACTTTATTTCCGTCTCAAATAAGAATTTGTATGTTCGAGATCAGGAACTTGAGGCTCTACAAGACCCAATGAGGAAAGAAGTTGCACTTTTGAGAAAGAGGATTGATACAGTTAATAAAGAGCTCAAGCCTCTTGGAATAACATGCCAGAAAAAGGTAACACTGTCACATTTTGCTGAATACGGATTCTTGTTTAAAACCTTCTTAACTTAAAATGACTCTCACGTTCGATTAAAATAGAGCGGAAAATAAAAGTAGAGAATGAGAGGTCTTGAGTTACGACGGTTTTAAGCAAGACCAACTGATTGCTGAAACACTAAATGTACAATTTAATAGACGTCCAATCGTCCTCATACGACAAGTCCCGTTTGTGACGTCTCACAACATTATTTAAATTGGTTGTGAGTCGTTACAAGTAACAATTTGTGTTTTAGAATTGCTTTGCATCCCATTTCTATAGGTCAATTTCAAAATTTATGATGATCAAACCACTAATACATCCATATAACTTGGGGAGTTGGGGTGAGCAAAACCGGATATCTGATACAGTTTTAGAAACCGTATCGGATATCCGGTTTTTTAAATCTCATTTTTTAGTATCCTTATCCGATACGGTTTTTCCGTATATACGGAAACCGTATATCTGGTTTTTCCGTATATCCGGAAACCGTATATCCGGTATGCGGTTTTCAGTCTCACTTATGTAATTTAATATATTTTCTTTCTTTTCTACGTGTGATTGTTGGTTTTTTAAGCAACTTAAAAGTGTTTTAAAAAGTTATAAGCGTAAATAACTTATAAAGTTTAATACTAATAAGGTTTAATCACCAACATATTGGTTATTTTATGATTTATGTATATATTTTAATATTTTATTCAAGAAAAAAGGCAACCGTATCGGATACCGTATATCCAGTTTCATATTTTTCCAATCCTTATCTGATAAGATTTTTAAAAAACCGTATAGCGTATCGGATATGTATAATAAAACCGTATTTTATAATTTTGCTCAACCCTATATATAAAGTCTGTCTCACACTGTAAAACGGTTTTGTTCCGAACAGGAAAGAGAGTACAAAGAACTCCTAGATGCATTCAATGAAAAGAGCAAGGAAAAAGCTCAACTAGTTGCTAAATTAATGGAGGTAATAACAAGCAAAAAAAAATAATATCGTCTCAATCATTTATTTATAATTAAAAGTAAACAAATGACTGAGACGAAGGGAGAAACAAAATCGTCAAATGTCACAGTATTTCACTTTTGAAATAATTTGATATGAAATTATGAATTCTGAATTTGACAGATGGTGAGTGAAAGTGAGAAGCTAAGAATGAAGAAATTGGAAGAGCTCAGCAAGCACATTGAATCATTAAAATAAAATACTTTTTCCGTCTCACTCATTTATATGCTTCGTACCTAAACAAATGATTGAGACGGAAGTGATAAAAATACAATACTCAATACATCATTGACTATCTGATCATACCATAAAATTACAAAGGGTTGACTTTATTTAGTGTGCTTCAAGTTTTAACATTTTTTTGTTTGATTTTGTGCAAGTTTTACAATGTGGGTTATAATAACTTGTTTGGTGTTAGAAACATAGATTCCATTTTCGGCAAATCTCGCTCGTGATCGTCACAAGCTTATGACCGGTGACTTTTTTCAAAGGTGGAGAAGATGTTTGTAAGAATGACATACAAAAATGTATTATCTTTAAGTCTAGGTGTTTGGCAAATGTATCCATTTATAAAATGCAAGTTTTTTTTTTTTTTTTTTTTTTTTTTTTGGGTTAGTGACCCGACCCGTTTTTCCAGCTTTTCTTTGCAGGGAATGGGCCTTTTATTTAGACCAAAAACAGTCCATGGGCTGGGTCAAAAGGGCCCATTTTGGTCCATGTTGGGCACAAATTTTGGCCCAATTCTTTTAAGAAGAAGATGTTAATATGTTATAAAGAACTTTATAAAAATTCATGTATATTCATTAAAATTTTAATTTGACGTCTTTTTAACATAGATTATATCCGTAAGTACATAGGGACAAATTCATGTGCGATTCATAATATTATTTTTTATTACTGTTTGTTAAATTTTATACACCAAAAAGGTATTAGTGGACGATATTTGGTTATTTATCTCATTCGGGAAGTCATAAATTTTAAAGTTCGTAAAGCCCATTTGGGCCCCAAATCCCAATCTAGCCAGCTTGGAATGGGCTTGGGGTCACAAAATAGACCCTCACATTTGGTCCAGCCCAACCCGCATAAACAGGCTGTTTTTTGTCTTAGCAGGGCCCAAGCCTGTATTGGCCCGACCCATAATCAGCTGTACTTAGTTTTTTTTTTTTTGTTTTTTTTTTGTTTTTTTTTTAAGTCATAAAACAAGTGTACGTAACTATCGGTCTTATCAAATGGAGTTTAAATTGTGTCGTTGATCTTCTCCTTTCACATATACGGTAATAATTTGTAGGTTTAAAGTCAAATACTACTTATAGTTCAGAAGTTGGTGAAAGAAGAATGCGGAAAAGATGCCGAGTAAATAAGAGATCGAAATCAAATTAAACCGTACCATAAAACCTAATTTGGAGCCGAGACTTGAAAAGATAATCTCCTATATACTAAAAGAATAACACTTCTCTAAATAATTCCGCTCAGTTTTCCCGACCATGTACATCACATACTAAAATGAATCCACTTGCTATTTATTTGAGGAAACATCAATATAATATGTGAGTTACCTTATTTCACAATATTTACCTCTCAATTATTTTATCTATCATAATTAAGTAATTTTCTTATTTTTTACACAAGTAAACTATGGTCACTGTATGTTGAAACTAAGAAAAAATTGGTTTCTTATCAGTGAGATTGATTTGGTTATGGACATTGGATTGTATGAAACAAAATTTCAAATTCAAACCATAATATAACTCCATCTTCAAAGTTACGTATTTTAATCCTCGAATATGCATCAAAATTTCAAGTAATTAAAATATCATGTTCTTATAATAAAAGAATAAGTTTATTCAAAAAATTTCCCTCCTAATCAATTTTACTCATAGAATAAGTACTCAAATCTAAATCAAAATTGTAGTCTATCCAAAAATCCGTTTATTATTTATACTAAAAGAATAAGTCTATCCAAAACATTTCCTTCTAATAATTTTAAACCTTTAAACCCTAAGAGTTTCAATAAGAGTAAAAAAAAAGAAACAATCTATAATATAAATGTAAAAGTATCAATTTCGCTCTTTTTCATCTTTCCATCTCATATAAATTAACACGTTTTAATATTCAACATAAAAATGTAATACTATTTTTTTTTTTTTTTTAATATATTCCCTTCTTACAATACTATGCAATTGCATGGGATTTATACTAGTATAAATCATACCGTAAAATAAAACCTAATTAACCTGTCGAACCAAAATTGAACCGAAATCGATAAACACAAATAATCCATTTAGAAAAATGGCGCGCAAATGCACAATAATTAGGAGCTCTAAAACCCTAACAATGGCGAATTGGCGAAGGAGATCAATATCCCAAGATAATACATTTTTTCTCTTATAATATCAATTCTTCATGTTTTAGGGTTATTGATCCTGTTTATCTTTCTTTTTGTTAAGTGTACTCTATGCCGCAGAAGTTAATTGTGTGAGACCGTCTCATACAAGAATTTTGAGTCATTTTGTCGGACTGTTACATAGATACATCTAATTGAGACTTGTGAGCTAATTAATTTGATTTATGTTATTGAAGACGGATAGTGCCCCCTCACGATAAGGCAAGTGGAAGGGCAAGTGGGGGCTTGCATATTGTGAGAGGGGCATTATCCGTCTTCAACTTATGACGAATAGTGTCCGTCTTCAATGAGAATTTGTGCTTCATGAAAATAGCTATTCACTATACCTTCATTGATTCCCCTATCAATGATTAAGAACGCGTTGTTAGGTGAGGACTAGACCGTCTCACATTACAAATAGCGTGACACATTCCATATAAATGTGATGCCGTCTTATACAAGAATTTGTGTTTTTGGTTTTAGCCTACTAGAACCGCGACTGGAAAAGGGAATTGGCATTCTGTTTCATGTCGTTGATAAAATCCTGATACACGTTTGCTAACCATTATTTGCGATGAACTAGACGCCTTTGCAGTCAAAATAAGACGAGTTTCTCTTGAATTTAGCTTATTGTTGAGAGATTATCTCAATCTCTGCATCACTTGCCTGTTATAGATGATGGAACTAGTATCTTACACATGTAATTTTCGTAGGCCATCTATTCTCTGTTTGATTATCCTGTCATGTTGCTATAACACCTAGCAGTACTGTGTTTGATCACTCACGCAAACTTTGAATGACTAGCTAAATCTGTTAGGGACCTCTATTAAGTTTGTTCTGTGCTCAATGTTCGTACTAAACTGTAAAAACAATAGAATTTTCACCAGAACACAGTTCTGCTGTTTCATTGACAATCAACTAATGCCGCTCATGCGCCTTTGTTCCTCCTCGTGGGTTTTTGTACATCCGACCCCCTCTTACCCCGCAATTTGTGGGAGCCAGGGTAAGGTTGTTGTTGTACTATATCAGTGTAATTGGTGCACTGACAAGGTTGACAATTCCGTCAAGAATTAGAACATTATTTGTAGATGTCTAATGTAAATGTCAGTTTTTTTTATCATGTTTAGCGATCACTGTATTTTTTTTCTTGTTTAACATCTTACTGTTTCAACTTTCAACTTTCGCAAAATTCCTGAATAAGCACTGAACTTGAAGTTTTCAATCTATTATGTGCTATGTCCTAATATCATTGCGTTGCAGTAATCTGATATGAGTTTCGCCGATGCCATGTTCTTTCTTGGCTTACAGTACTCTAATTCCTCGAAGAAATTGTTAAGTTCATTGCTTTTAAGGCTTTAAGCATAACAGGACTTTTCTGGAGAAGTTCGAAAGCTTTTTAACAGTTGTCGTGAAATATGAGCTTGATTCGAGTTTTTTTCCTGCTAGGATATCCCGGCAGCAGTAAGTTGGACCTGATGTTGGGGAAGACAGTACAGTACTGGTTATAGTTGTGACCATTTTATCCCTGCAGATCATGTGGCAGCTAACAGAAAACATCCAAAAGACCAAAACGACAGCAGAAAGGTAAGCGACCTAGTTTTATCCCTCGTTTCCTTCATTTTACATCCATATGCTCAGTTTGCTGAATTCTACCCATGTTACTCCAACACTTCACCTTTTACCGGGTCAACATGAGTCCATCCCAACATAATTCTCGCATTTCTATATCTAGTAAAATAAAAATGTAAACTTGTCGTACAAACCTTAGTTAAGTACTCGGTAACATACCCCTTTCATTCCGTTGATACTCCTAATAGGTAGCAAATGAAAGGGACCAAGAGTCATGTGGACGTTATCCGGTTGATACTGTCTCACTTCTGATGTGATCGCTGTTCCAGGCTCGAGTAATGTTGGTTATCCAGAAACTCAGTGAAAGGGATTTGTGGCCTTTGGGGTCAATACACATGTGAGGTCGTATTCACCATCTCCGTCACTTGATAGAGAGTTTTATGTAGCCTACACCTACATTATGCAGACACTCACCCATCAATTTTGATTTTTTCTTTGTTCTAGGGCCTATCGGCATGTGGAAACAGGGTACTTCATAGCCTCATGGGACTCATTAGTGGGCACACCAATAGTCTATAAGCAAAGACGTCGATATCAGAAAAGAGTGGCAAGCCTGAAGAAGTATCAGTGTTCCAATCTACTCCTTCCGTCTCATTCATTTGTTTACCTTTAATTAAAATACTCCTTACAAGACCCTGCCAGTTTCCGGAAAATAAGCATTATCTGAATGGGTGTTTCAAGAATAGCAGCACAGTTCAAACTCAACTAACCGATGTATAGCAGGGTGGTGGCGACCGCCTACCAGTCACCACATCGGTTTACTGTCTTCTCAACAAACTGAACTGTTAGGCAGAGTAATCTGTTATAGTTTTACCTTACAGACTTACAGTCTGACCAAGAAGCGATGGTTTTAAAGTACGCGTGATAAATCTGTAAGTTACTCATCTGAGTATCAATTGGTTTTACGATTGAACTTGTATATTTGATGACCAAAACCCAAGGCCTGGTTCCGCGTTCATGGTTGAACAAGGCCTTAGCCGCCCTTGATGAGAGGCCAGAGGCCACATGAGCCGGGACTTCTAACACTCAGCATGGTCTACCACTACTACTATACCTACAACCCCGTGATTGCGAATGTGCCAACTCATGAGCAACCCCATTACAAGTCGTAATTACAAAATTACGAAAATACCCTTTTATGAATGTCTCAATAATGGCTTAGTTCAGTTACCTCACAAAACATACTGATATCACAAATTCTCATTGAAGACGGACACTATCCGTCACAAGTTGAAGACGCTTTGTACAGATATATACAAGGGACAAATTTGACATCTTGGTTCCAGTTACAGCCTTGCATATTTTTGTTTACATATCATATAATCATGCAGAAAAAAGGTCCACAAAAAATGATTACACAGTAAAATTAGGAAAAGTCTTTGAGTTTGTGACAAAAAACAAATAAAAAATGCCAAAAATTATCAAAATTCAACCAAAATGTCATGACCAATCTTTGTATCCAAATGGGTCCATTTCAGTTAGGTCACATTGACCTTCATTAAGGGTATTTTTGTAATTTACTACCTTTGAAGTGTACAATTTTGGGATCTATCTACTGCAGGGATTGTTGTTGTCTCAATGGCCCCATAATTTCATTTGCAGTTTGATTCTATTGGTTATGATGGGGCCCATATATAAGGACATATGAGTCGGTACTATTCGGTGTCGCTTTAGCATTATCCTAAAGATCTAAACCAAGGCTTTGTTCGTTTTGGGTTAGTTTCATTTTTTATTCGGCTCAGTTCAGTTCAGCTTATTTCAGCTTTAATCATTTCATGATCTCACCGAACTTAATTTTAGGTCTTATAATTTACATGTTTCTTTCATAACCTTGCTAGGAATGTTATGGGATTGTAGTGCTATTCATAGTTTTACATCTGCAAAAATAAAATAAAAAAAGATAAAAAAAATTATTTGCGAGTTACATCTCTTTTTGTAAAAGGTTTAAAAAGGTTGTATGAATAAGAAATTTTATTTGATTTGTAAATCTTTAATCGTTAGTTATTACTCTCTTATCTCAATCATTTGTTTGTCTTTTTTTATTCTATATAAGGAGTATTTTAATCATGACAAATAAATAAATGGAACGAAGGAAGTATTTTTTTTTTTAATATAAATAAATAAATGGAACGAAGGAAGCATTTTTTTTTTTTTTAATATTGTATAACTTTTTGTTAATAAAAATAATCCTTCGTTCAAAAAGTCAAACCCGAGATTACATTATCTTTCACTCAATTATTTATTGCGAAGTATTTTTTAAAAGATTATATTCATATAACAATCTCATTTACAATTTCTTGTTTATTCTGAACTATACAATAACTACATTACCCCAATTACTCAAATTACCGTACATTATACTCACCCTTACCTTTGTATTAGCAACACAAAGAGATTGTTTTCGAACATTAATACAGACACAAATCCGAAAATTACAATTGCTTGATTAATACACATAAAAAATGAGACTAAGGGTAACTTATAGTCACTTATCCTTTTTGTTTCTTATTTCCCAGGTCATTAATAGCCTATATAACGGCATTAGTTACCTTATACTCCCTCCGTTCCGGACATTTGTTGTCTTATTCCATTTTTGGGTGTCTCAATGAGTTGTTGTCCTTTCTATTTTAGGATTGTATTTCATGAGTAATTTGATCTTTCACATTCAATTTAGTTCATTTATCATCTTATAATTTTCTCCCTCCTCTTTCCTTGATCTTTGGCCAAAACCAAAGGACGACAAATGACCGGGACGGAGGGAGTAATAATCTACATTATATAAAAGACAAGTCTTTTTAAGACTTCTGATTGGCTCATTAAATTAAGGAAATAAATAAATTTTTGACCCCACCACTCACATAAATTTTGATCGATTAATTTCTTATTTCACTAATTTTTAATGCATCACTGAGTAAGTAAATTTAAGAACTAAGGAATTAACCAACATAATAAATATAGGTCTAAAAGGTCTTGTAAAAAAAATTATTGAAATGAAAAATTTTAAAAATTGAAAAAGAAAAAAATAATTACCATAATAAATACTTATAGTGATCAAAACAAAAATATTTAAAATCAGAAAAAAAAAATACTATAATATTTTAAAAACAACCCGTGCATTTTTATGCACGAGTCTAAAACTAGTTAATCAAAGAATTTTACGAATGAATTGTGAGATTTAAATGATAGAATCTAAGTAATTTATTCACTACAATTCTATTACTAGAGCAGTCTATCAATTCTCGTAATTAAAGAGCTGCATTTCTATCTTTTTTATTTTCCGTCTTAATAAAAACATTGACAATGATGAAGTAGAAGAGAAGCCGGACCATTGCCTGATCTCCAAAGGCAAGGATATTGAGGTTCAGGGACAAGTCGCTTTGGTCAAGTGGTCCTTATATATTATTAATAATGTCTGTCAAATTGTCAATCATGGAAAAAAATTTGCATAAAATTATTTTGGTACCTTGGAAAAGGACTCCTGACTGTCTATACTTTGTCTTAAATTACACTCTATTAATCCGTATATCGTACTCGTATTTCATTACATTATTTGATTCGGAATTAGACACGATAAATAACATTAAGAGTCGTAATTACGAGAAATAATATATATCGTAGTTATTGTATATAGATATATGAATAATTGTTAGGTGTATCGGGTGAATCACGTGTTCATGTCATTATATCATATTCGATGAAAAGCCTTTTTTTTTATTTTAACGGGTACAATGTTGTTAATTTCAATCTGATTCGTTGAGGTATATGTTGATGTGGTAGACTCGTCGATATAAAGTGTCGTTTGGTTGCCTCATTAAAAGTGGGTAAATTGGAAAAATGGAGGTTGTTTGTTTGCCCAAAATCATGTGAATTGCATTTTCTTAGGAGTTTCCAATTCCTCCATTATGGAGGAGTTTAATTACCTAGTCTCCCCTAGGTAATTGGAAACTCCCGCATGAATCCAACTCCCGGATGCCAACCAAACAAGCTTTGGGCAATTCACGTGCTTTGTAAAATCATGGGAAATTAATTCCCCTATGGCAACCAAACCAGGCCTAAGAATTTCAATAAATATAGATTGATAATAGGAAACATAAAAATTATTTTCCGAGATATGATCATCTTCAAGGCAACATCACCAATTAACAGTTTCATCTATCAATTGGATACGTATCGTTGAAAAAAGTTAACCAGCTTTGTAAACAGTTGAACTTTCTTAGCTAGTAATTTTATAAAAGAGTTTTTTTGTCAAAAACTACCTAATATTTACCTAATTTTCATAAATACTACCCAAAGTTTCTAATTTTGCAAGAAACTACCTGATATTTTTTAACTTTTGTCAAACACTATCAAATTGAAATTTCCGATTAAATTAGACAAAATTCTAACTCGAAACATTATTTTTGCAATATTACATACACTATTTACTATACTTAACCACCGTCAACTGTTTTGATTAGTTACTAACTTAATTACTTTAATTTTTTTTACTACTCCCTCCGTCCCGACCATTTGTGGTCCTTTTCCATTTTGGGTGTCTCAGTCATTTGTTGTCCTTTCTATTTTAGGATTGCATTTGATGAGTAATTTGATCTTTCATCTTCAATTTAGTCCACTTGTCATGTTATAATTGGTTCCCTCCTCTTTCCCTAGTCTTTGTGCCAAAACCAAAGGACAACAAATGACCGGGACGGAGGGAGTACAATTTTGACTAATTTGGCTGAGATTGTGGCTAATTTGGACGAAATGATGACTAATTTGATTGGCATTTTGATTTGTTTGTCGGAAATTTAGTTAATTTGGCAAAAAGATTGTCGAATTTACTCATTAATTTCAATTTGATAGTGTTCGACAAAAGGTATAAAATATTAGATAGTTTATAGCAAAATTAAAATACGAAAATGAGGTAAATATTAGGTAGTTTTTAACCAAAAAAAATCATTATAAAATAAATTCAAGTTTTCAACCAATCATACATACAAGCAGACGATAAAACCTTTTTTTCCGTATCATTTTATCTCGAGTTTTACTCACGGATCGAGTATCGAGTACAACTTTTAGAACGTAAGGTAACTCTGATAGGGTAATTATAAAAAGTTTGAGAGGTTAATAATAATGGTGAGTACATGCAATGAGTGAAGGTGGAGTACGTACTTGCATGAGTTGGTGCACTTGAGTTTGTGTCATGCACAAATATGGTCACAATTCACTAATTAAACCTTTCTTATTTTGCTCCATGCATGTGACCACTTAGGTCATGTATTCATGAGAAATCGTTATCGCCGGTTCTTGTTTAAGAATGTCTTAACTTAAAACGACTTCTACACCTGATCGATTAAAATAAAATTAAAAATAAAAGGCGGTTGTGGAAATTTTTAAGTTAAGACAATTTTAAGTAAGACCAACTGAATCTTGATTTACTTATTCCATCGCATTTTTAAGAATCCGTTTTTAAAATAATGCTCAAAAATAAAATAATTATCGTTTTGGGTCGGTTTTGAAAATATTTGTCAAAATGGTGTCCACGTAGGCTTAGTTTTTTCGAGCATGTGAAACGGCACAAACACGCCAATACAAATGGCGTGCCTTCGGATAAAAACACGCCATTACAAATGGCGTGTCTATGCAGTGTATTTTTCAATCCAGTAGCTACCCAAAATGACACAACACAAACACGTCATCCGTAGTGGCGTGTTCTCTTAAAAAAACACGTCATTAGTGGTGACGTGTCTTAAGTCACTATGCAACCCAGTCAATCCAGTAGCAATGGTGAAAGATTTAGAATGAAAGTCTTTTTGTGTGGCCCTTGCCAACTGTATAGTGTAGGAGACCGGTCACATTTAGATATTTACCTTTACATACTTACTTTATACGGAATAATATTCAGGGGCGTCTTAAAGTAAATGGAGGTCCGGTGCAGCATACAAAAATTAGGCCCCAAATATGAATGTACAAGTGTACTACACGTCGAAATTTGTATTGAATTTTATTACTAAACCTTATAAATTCGGTGGCCAAAATTAGAGGCCCGGTTCCGCCGCCCATGGTCCCCCGGGCTATTAGACGTCTCTGGTAATATTTAGACGGTTTTCACAAATACAACATAAATTATGAAATAAAACCGTTATAATTAAACCGTCACGATATAATCTCTCGATTATTTATATATGATCCTTTGAAAATAAGTTATTGAGCTGTTTTTATTTAAGTAACCAGCCCTCTAATAATTCATATAATTAGGTGAAGTAATTAATAGGTGAGGTGTAAGGTTACCCTAAACATCGGACAAGTTGGTGACCATAATGAGACATGTTTACTTAATGTATACTACATCACATGTTACCATTTATTTCAAATTCCTACATTTATATCCACCTAGCTCCTTCTTAATTTATTATACGGAAAATTCGGTACACCTGAATTATGTCATTTTGCACGTGGTATCTAACTTTTTAAGTTTGTGCACAAAGTACTCTTGAGTTTTGATTTTCAAGCCTGACGTGTTTTTTTTATCGTTCTTAAAATTTTCAATTGAGCATAAATTATAGACCAGAAATTAGATTTTGTTAATTCTTTTTTTCAAATTGATTAACTTTTCGAGATCTATAATTTGACAAAACAAAAATGGTTATTTGGAAATTTAAGATCGAAGTTATGATTGATTTAAGGTTTTCGTACAAAAATAAACCCGGCAAAACGTTAGTCGACATTTTTTTCCTTCACATCATATAGTATGGCGAGATAATCATTTTAGAACAAAAATTGACCGATTATGAATTCCGGTCTATGAGTTATGCTCAATTGATTTATTTTATAGCGACAAAAAAGTTATGTTATGCATGAAAATCAAACGTAAAAGGCATTATGTACATAAACTTAAAATATTGGGTACAATGTGCAAAGTGACAAAGTTCAGGGGTACCACGTGAATTATCGGTTTATTATATCATCCTCAACTCTTGTCTCTACACCGTCTTCTATACGAGATGGGTCAAATGGATGAATGAGATTAAAAAAAACAAAATGTTTACCAAATGACGAAATTCTGTCATATCTAATCTATTTATATAGAATTATAAAGAGTAAGTGATCTTTTTTAAACTTAAACGAATATGATTGTTTTAAAGAAGACAATAATTTTATACTTTGTGAAATGGGCAATTCTCATTTGTGACGGAAGGTATCCGTCACTTTGAGAAGACGGGTACCAATTTGTGAGACAAAAGACCCATGAGAGGAGAGAGGAAAGCAAGTGGAGGGGTGCCCCCACCTTTTGCTTTATTCGTTTTGTGAGTGGCATTACCCGTCACAAATACCGACCCGTCACAAGGGAGACGCTTTGTTGTGAAATACAGAGTAGCTAATTGGCCGCATATTCTAATGTAAGGTGATCTTACATAGGCCACTTAGGTCAATTTTTTCTTACTTAATTTGAACTCATTTCATTTAAGTTCGATTGGCTCTACTCAGTTTAGTTAACTTTAGTTTCATTAAGTGTAATCCAACTCATTTTTTCGCAAATTAACTTTTAGTTTAGCTCCATTCCGTTTAAATTAGCTTTATTGAATTTAGTTCAGTTCAGTTCAACTCAGCACCACTAAGACCCTGTTCTTTATGGCTTAATTTTAGCTCATTTCAATTCGGTTCATCTCATCTCTTCACAAATTAACTCTTACTACAGCTTCATTCAATTCACCTCGGCTCCGTTCATTTTATTTAGTTCAGTTCAACTCTTATCAGCCGAAAAGAAAAAGACCTCGGTTCAATTAAGTTCCTTTCATCCGAAAATAATAAGCAACAAATGTTAATTGGTACTCCGTATTTGGTACAAACTACAAAGTATCCGTTTTATATAATAGTTCATCTCATCCAAACCAAAAGTAATAACATTGCCTTTTCTTGATCAAACTTCAAAAAATTTGACCAAAAATATCGTTAGAAGTATGAAACTTTGAAAGACGAAACTTATATATCCAGGCTTGTTGTGAAAAAATGTAATAAAATTATATCTTTTGTACGAAAAAAATCACATATAAATGATGAAAAATACGATTAAAGTACCGTCTTGAATACCACCCAAAAGTAAGTGTTACCTTTCCTTTCACACAAATTCTCATTGAAGACGGACACTATCCGTCAAAAGCTGAAGACGGATAGTGTCTTTCTCACAATATGCAAGTAACAGCAACCATAGGGTACTCAATTTTCCCCCCAATTTGCCCTCACACTTACCTTATTATGAAAGGAACACTATCCGTTTTCAGCTTGTAATGAATAATGTCCATCATAAGTAAGACGCTTTCTTCCGTTTTCGGCTTGTAACGAATATTGGGGCGTGACAGCCGGACAACCGAGGACTGGAGGGTCCAACTACAATTAATGGCTTGAATGTAACGTAACAAAGACACCAAATTTAAAGTACAATTAATTAATTACTCTTCTTTAAATGCTACAATTAATTTGCTCATCAACGTTTAAGAACGTAATTACTCAACTTAGTATTCCATTCGTCATGCCAATTTGACAATCACTCACCAATTATTGATCCACCAAGGCACCAACCCATAAAGACCCTCTTTAATATCAGATCGATATCGCTCTGTTTTTTAGGACTAAAATTGTTTGAACTTAATTTAATAGAGCTGAATTAAATTTAACTGAGCTGAATTAAACTGAACTGAACTGAAATAAGAGCTAATTTATGAAAAGAAGAGCTGATTTGAGCTTAACTGAATTGAACTTAATAAAGTTAAACTAAACTGAAATTAAGGGGAAAAAAAAACAGGACCTAAGTCTTGATTCAGACGGTATGAAATAAGACGGATTAAATGTCACCATAACACAAATTCACATTGAAGACGGACATTATTTGTTACAAACTGAAAACGGATAGTGTCCCTCTCAGACACACTTACCCTCTGACGGATAGTGTCCGTCACAAGCAAGACGCTTTGTATTTTTAATAGAATGTAATTATTTAATAACAAAATGCTACAAGTAAAGTTGTCACTTTTTTCCCTGAAAATGATGGTAACATTTTATCAGAAAATAATAACATTTATCGTAAAATGACTATATTTAGGCTGTCTTATTTCAGACAGGAAATATCCCGTCCGAAATAAGAATGTGCAATATGAGACATATCATACCCAGAAGCAGTCAGATCAATTGATAAGAGACGTTGTTCTAACTTAAAAAGAGATTTTGAGTTCGAGCCCTAAAAATATAGTAGTATTAAAAATGATTGAGAGAGAACTTTTACCGATCTGATGGTCTTATCCGACTCAAATCCGGTCTAAAGTGAATGGTAGATACCAAAACAAAAACAAATATGAGATGGATCCGAGGTCTCTCTTTTTCGGTTGTAAAAGGTTTATATTATTTTCTGTATACTTTGCGATGTTAATTAGCTTAGTGAGTCAAGCCATCAACCACTAAGGTCAAGTTCTTTTTGTCTTAGCTCAACTCAGCTCAAATCAGCTCGGTTTATTTCAGCTCTATTCATCTCAACATATTTAGCCTATTTCAGCTCAATTCAGTTCAATTTAGCACATTTAGCCCAAAAAAACAGGGTCTAAAATGCCTCTTTAATACGAAACCAGATCCTCTATCCCGTTTTTTTTTTAACAAATATATATTATTCTATGTATCCTTTCAAAATGTTAATTAGTTTAGTGAGTTAAGTCTGGGAGAAAGACAATGTACTTTCTTTTTATTCTATTCCATACTTTTGTGACCTGTAAAATGTAATATTCAACCGGTCATCAACTAGATTAATCAGAAAGATAGTATATCGTTCTTTTTAGTAATAGTTGTGATATAAGTATATAACAATGAATTTTGAAAACAAAGAAAAATTACGAGTATCCGTGTTGTTATAGTTATGTCAAATATATCTATAAAAACACTTATTTCACAATATTACTTATATATTTTAAGAAATATCCAAACACTAAAAAGTTAGTATTTTTTGAAATAGAGCCAACAATACTAAGGGCTAAGGACTACGGACAAGACAATAAAACGAGAAGACCCTATGCTAGTGCATAGTACTTTGTATATATAGATTAAATTAATAATTATTATTATGGTAAAGATAACATTAATTAATTAAGACATTATTAAAATAAACTTAGTTTTAATTTAATTAATTTGCATGGTAGGCTAGCGGTCCATATCACGTAGTTTATAAAATAGCAACCAAATAATAATATATACGTAAATACATGCATGCCTAGAAACGAGTATTATATCGAACGATGTTTTAATTTGGACGTGCATTGCATGATCCACCTCATCTTGGTCGGCATTATTTATTCATGTCACATACGGAGTATATTATAAGATAAATAAACGATGACGAATTTAATTTAGAAAAAATATGTAAAAATGTGACGCAGTTTGTCTCGATAAAACTATTAGAATCGTTGTTGTATTCATAATACGAAGTATTAGTTAATCATCAAAATAATAAACATGTATTTACTTTTCAATATAACTCTTTTACATGAACTTCTGCTAAATTTGTCATATTATATGATGTAAATAAATTTTGTGATATACGGAGTAATAAAAAATTTCTAAAATAAAAAGTAATAAGAATTTTGGCAGATTTATATTTATAGTTACCCCTTCCCTATATACTAAAACATTAACAAATCTTAAAAATTTCCGCCTATGTATGTTAAAGATTAGTGAAAAATTGCACCCAATATTATATTCTTACTAATTTGTATTCTCTTAATATACTTTAACTAAATCTTTTCTAATTATTCTCACTGTTGATTGGCTCTAGTTTATTAGTTACACTATTCATCAATCTTTTCCTAGATTATCTAGCAAATTTCTTACATACTTAATAATATAATAATTTCAAACTCCTTACCTTCTCAATCTCTACCACAAACACATATATACATATATTATTTTTACCGGTTTTCTTTATCTTTACAAGGCTGATACGCGTTTTAATTGGATTTTACATCTAACTTAAATGTATTATTAATGTCATAAATTATTTTTAATAGTAAAGTATAATAATATTAGTAGCTTAAGAAAAAGATAACTTAACTTAAAGTGTCTTTTGACGGTAGTAATTATTTTCTACCTCTTACTATTATATTAGTATATTATAACATTAAATTAAAAGTACAGTTAATTTATGTAAATAATTTTATTAAAACAGCCTCTTTATAAATCAAATCTAAAAAATACCGTGCTGTAGCACGGGATCCATACTAGTGTATAATTAAATGAATGAAAGTTGGTTGGTGTGAGTTATAAGTACTTTTGTTTCTTAAACAAGTGATTAATGGTTCGATTCCTAACTCTTGTTTTTTTAAAAAACCAAACTTTAGAGAAGTCTATTGTCTATCCATTAAATTGCCTTTAATACTCCGAAATAGGCTGACTACCCCAACAATTACATTTCCAATAAAATGCAGTACTCATGAGTCATGGCCCGAGTTTAAGTCACGGCAATAACATATTTAATTTCAGTACGTGCACCTCTAAACATAATGCGAAAATACAAGTAACTAGTCATGTAAAATTTGAGAGATTTTTATTATTTTTTTTATTTTTTATTTTTTATTTTTGGAGCGAATTGCATGTGATTTTGCGGTAAAGAGGTGAAATTAAAGGTTGCATGAAGTAGTAGCCGTTGAATTTAAAGCATGGTTCCTTCAAATTTGAAAAAACAAGGTAGTAGGGCTTTAAATATAAAGGACAAATGACATAGAAAAAGATGTAAAGAATTCATTTTTTAACTTCACTTTTCAATGTAATAAGATTCTTAAAACAATCTCTGAATTACAAGCTTCTATTCATACTTCTTGGCGGTTTTTATAATTATACGGAGTCACACTTTGAGACGATCAACACTGAATAATTTTTTTTTTTTTTTTATATATAAAAAAGACCTTCTTACAGTTGAGACCGTCTCATACAAAAATTACCGTTAATTAAATAAAGGTTGAATCAATAATAAATGAAAATGGTAGTCACTTTGGTGTTAATATATAAATGTTTAAAAATGTTAAAGTTGACTGGCTCGGAAATATAAATGAAATTTTGGAGTAATGATTTTTTGTGTGGTTAATGACGAGGTTTCGTGTTTTAGAATACGATAATAGCAAAAATTGATAATCTATGTTATTATTAGTCTATATCTCACTTATTTTTATATAGGAATATGAGAATATCTATTACTCGTAGTACAAGAGTTAAAATAAACTCATTTCATGCATGCATATATGCAATGCTTATTTTTATTCACGAGTTTTTTTTTTTTTTTTTAAAAAAAAAAATGCTAGAATGAGCGTAGTAAATGAAGAAAAACGTGGTATAAATGTCTTGATTAATTTTCAGTAAATTAAGCGGAACATTTATAGTTATAAGAATAACTTAAGTTTAATTATTAGCCAATATAAAAAATGAATCAACCTCACATTGAATTAGATATACTCAATAATGACTATAACAATAATACAAATTTAAAAAATGTAAAATGTACTCCTTATAAAATACTCCATATATTATGTATAGAGCAATATAAATTCTTGTTTAAGACGATCATATTCGTTTTAAACTTAAAACGGCTCAAAAAAAAAAAAAAAATGAGATAAAAGTAAAATGACTAGTGAGTAGTAACTATTTAAAAGTTTGTCCCATCAATCATAATCGGGTGTTATTTAACTCGTTTTACTCTTAAAACGAATATTCATTTTAAAAGAGACTAACCTACTGGGTCTTGTTCTTTTTGTTTGAAAAACGTTGAATTAAATTGAACCGAACTTGATGTAATTAAACTGACCTGAATTAAAATAAGAGTTAATTTATGAAGAAATGAACTAACTAACAAGACACTAACTCTCTTCAGCTTATGACGGAATCCGTCACAAGCAAGACGGTTTAAAAAAGAGGCCTAATTTGAATAGAAACCCAACAAATTAAACATAATTCCACTACATTAATTACTTGTGTACTTGTGTCACCTTCTTCCATTGATCTTCTTCTTCCATCCAAATTTTAATTATTTCTTTTCTTGTTTTTCCCATTTCGATTTCTACCCTTTTTTTGTCTTTTAAAGATCCAACATTTTTCCATAAAATTCCTCAAACCCCATTAAATAATTCCAATTCTTTTTTCAAATTTCAAATTTCCCTAATTAAAGTTCCCTCATTTCCTACCCTTTACTTTATTTCCCACTTTTTTTAGCTTCACCAATTGCCCATTTTCCCATTTCGCCCGAGTAACTCTTTTGTAAAACGGTTTTGATTTCGCGTAAATTTTGTTTACACTAATCTAATTGTCCATATTAGATTTTTATTACAAGTACAAAAATTTAATGATGATGCATGTTTCAGCTTTTTCAGGTCATGAAACAATGTGGGGTTAACAAGTTGTGTGTATTGATTGACAAAATGTTTTTGAGTAGTTGAAAGATTGTTTATGTAAGATTGTAATAAGAAGGGTAGATTTGACTTTTCAAGTTTTAATTTTTATACTATTTTTAAATACTCCATTAAATTCTTTGTTTAGTCATATCAATTGTTAAACATTCATCACAACAATAATAATTTCATAATTTGTTTTCTTCTCTATACCATTCGGTTTGGTCGAGATTTAGAAATACTATTTTGAAAAACCGTTTTAAATTCTATTCGGTTTAGTCGAAACTTAGAAGTATTATTTTGAAAAACCCTATAAATTATTTGTTTTCTTCTCTATACCATCTGGTTTAGTCGAGATTTAAAAATACTATTTTGAAAAACCCTTTTAAATTCTATTCGGTTTAGTCGAAATTTAGAAGTATTATTTTGAAAAACCCTTTTAAATTATTTGTTTTCTTCTCTATACCATTTGGTTTAGTCGAGATTTAGAAGTACTATTTTGAAAAACCCTTTTAAATTCTATTCGGTTTAGTCAAAATTTAGAAGTATTATTTTGAAAAACCCTATAAATTATTTGTTTTCTTCTCTATACCATCTGATTTAGTCGAGATTTAGAAGTACTATTTTGAAAAACCCTTTTAAATTCTATTCGGTTTAGTCTTATTTTGAAAAACCCTTTTAAATTATTTGTTTTTTTTCTCAATATCATCTGGTTTAGTCGAGATTTAGAACTGCTATTTTGAAAAACCCTTTTAAATTCTTTGTTTAGTCATATGGATTGATTTGATTATTTGATTAACATTCCCGGTATCAAATATTGAGTGTATATCATCTGATTTAGTCGGGATTTGGGTCGAGTCGCGAAATCATATCACATGACATGATTATATATGAAAAAAAAGGGAAATTAAGCGTTGGGCTCTAAGCATATGTCATTTTCTATGAAACTGTTTCCTCTTTTAACGTTGCAGACTTTCATGATGGTCTGAAACTTTTTGTTGTTATCATACACAATATCATCAATTCAATTCATTACCTGAATTGGAAGCAAAATATATATTCAATTAATTTTGGCAATTTCTATGAATTATATAGTTTTTGTCTTTCTTTGTTAGAATCATTATTATTGGAGGTTGAAAAAAAAAAAAAAAAAAAAAAAAAAAAACTAAAATAAGTTTGTTTTTGAGTTCAAATTATTGGGTTTTGTTCAAAGTTGCAAACATTTTGGTGTTTAAGTGACTGTTTGAGAATAGTCAACTTGTTTGGAAGGTTTGTAAAAGATTATATTTTGTGGGTTCAAGTTAGATTTTGATCTAAATAATGTTGTAAGACGGTTTCACACTGTGAGACGGTTTATAACTCCATTTACGTAATGGGGTTATTGAGAGGTCAATGATTTAAGGGATTGTTTTGTTTGTTTGAATTGAAAAGGCAAGTGGGTAGTGAAAATGAGTGGAATAGAGCAGAAAAAAATGAAGCAAGAAAAAGTTGGAAGTGCTGAAAATGGTGTTGAGAAGGTTATGGTGGTTGTAAAAGCATCAAAAGAAGTTCCAAAAACAGCATTAGTTTGGGCTTTGAGTCATATTGTTCAACCTGGTGATTGTATTACTTTGCTTGTTGTTGTTCCTCCTCCTAGTTCAGGTACTTTAATCATTCATTTCATGTTTTACATTCCGTCTCGATCAATTGTTTACCTTTTTTTGTATTTGTAGTGAGGACTAAGGAGTATTATAATCGAAGGTAAACAAATGATTGAGACGAACGGAGTGTACATTTGTTTTTGGACCCTATAATTGTTTTGATTGTTGCAAATTGCAATGCAATGATTAGTTCTATCATAATTGTTTTATGTAATGATTAATGATGATTGGTGATGATGATGATGTTCCTTGGATTGACTAATAATGATGATGTCCAACCTTTTGATTCCTTAGACACTAATTTTGATGTTAGTCATAATTTGTTGATAATTGACAAATTATTGGGAAGTTTTGTAATTTTTTTGTTTGTGATTTGTGAATTCAAAAGTTAATTGGTGAACCCTTTTCATAAAGTTGGGAATGTGTCCAACTTTTATGAGTTTGAATTGTTTTTGATTTGTTTGATGATGACATTAGCTCAAAATGTTTACCTTTGATTAAAATACCTTGAGTAAACAAATGATTGAGACGGAGGGAGTATTCATTAAGAACTCTGGCTGATGTGAATGTAGGAAGTATGTGGCTGAATGCATTCGATTGCGGTTTTTGCAGGTAGGAAATTATGGGGGTTCCCCAGATTTGCTGGAGACTGTGCCAGTGGTCATAAGAAGGCCCTTGTTGGAACAAATTCAGATCATAAAATCGAGTTGACCGACTCTTGTTCCCAGATGATTCTTCAGTTGCATGATGTCTATGATCCAAACAAGGTTAGTTTGGTTTCATACTGGTTGTACCATGTATGAATAAAATAGTTGATTCTTATTCTGAGATGTCCGTGAATAAACTTCTCGATTCTTATTCTCAGATGTCCATTAATAAACTTCTCATTTCAGATCTTTACTTTTTGTTGTATGTTGTTTGTTGCTATTATATTCTGTGATTCCGCGCATCTTTCAGCAACCTACATTCACGGACTGAGTATTATATTTGGGTTTAGGCTTTTGATATTATATAATATCACAATCTGCAGATCAATGTGAAGATAAAACTCGTTCCTGCTTCTCCTCCTGGTGCTGTGGCTGCTGAAGCCAAGAAATGTCAGGCTAGTTGGGTTGTCATAGACAAGTAATTTCTTTCTTCTATTTGTTTTTCTTGCGTTTTCGACATAGAATGTCATAGAAAAGTAAATTCTAAGATAATCATGGTTTGATGCAGGCAGCTTAGACACGAAGAAAAACGGTGCATGGATGAGCTACACTGCAACATTGTTGTCATGAAACGTTCTCAGGCAAAAGTCCTTCGATTGAATCTAAATGCTTCCCCTTCAAACGAGCTTCAATTAGCTGGTCCATCGGGTTCTCGGGGCGATGAAACTTCCATACGAGGACCTCTTGTGACCCCTAGCAGTAGTCCTGAATTATTTACTGCAACCGAAGTTGGAAGCTCTTCTGTGTCGAGTTCTGATCAAGGAATGTCGCCTTTTGTTGCTTCAGTAACAAGTAGAGAGTTGAAAAAGGAGGATTTAGTGATTAGAAAGGATAGTAGCAGGGATTTTGTTGTTTCAGACTCTGAGTCAGATGATGAGGACTCATCTCCATGCTCAACAAGTTCAAGTATTCGACCTTGGATGGGAGAATATGTAATTTCACATCTAAGATCCTCTCAAAAACGTGAGAAGCAGTCCAATATGATAGGCGATAAAACAGAGAGTTCTCCTGCAAGACCATTGCTCGATAAGTACACCAGAATTGACCGCGACCCTGGAATCGGATCTAGAAGATTCCGTCCTGAAGTAGAATTCAGTGGAAGTGTAAGAGAAGCCATGTCTCTATCAAGAAGTGCTCCTCTCGGACCACCACCACTATGTTCAATATGTCAGCATAAGGGTCCGGTTTTCGGGAAACCGCCAAGGTGGTTCAGCTATGCTGAGCTGGAAGTTGCTACAAATGGATTTTCGCAGGCTAATTTCTTGGCCGAGGGGGGTTTTGGGTCAGTCCACCGAGGGTTACTACCTGATGGCCAGGCAATTGCAGTGAAACAGCACAAGTTGGCTAGTTCGCAGGGTGATGTTGAGTTCTGCTCGGAAGTTGAGGTTTTGAGTTGTGCTCAGCACAGGAATGTTGTCATGCTCATTGGGTTCTGCATTGAGGACAAAAGGAGGTTGCTGGTGTATGAGTACATATGCAACCGATCCCTGGACACACATTTGTATGGTAATATACTTTTTTTTTATCTCCGTCCATTCCGTTTTGCAAATATTGCTACTGTTGTGCAGTATATTTCTTTGTATTGTGATATCTTAATGTTCCAATTGAGCTGAATGATTTCACTATTGCAGGGAGGAATCGGGCTCCACTTGAATGGTATGCACGCCAGAAGATTGCTGTTGGAGCTGCTCGAGGGTTGCGGTATCTTCACGAAGAGTGCAGAGTTGGCTGCATTGTTCACCGCGACATGCGTCCTAACAATATTTTGCTTACCCATGATTACGAGCCACTGGTAGGAAACAGTAAATTTTTCATCTTGGCATAAGTATTAGAATCTGAAAAATCAAACTACCTTCATTTCTCTGCCTGAATGTTTAGTCCTGTCTTTTCAACAAGCTAAACTGATATGGCCTTTAGGATAAACACAGACGGTTTTACATAAACAATGGTGTAATAACGCATGTTATTTATTTAGCAATTTCACAGAAAATACTCTTTCCATTTCTTTACGTTCTTCCCAGTTTTCGAAATTTGCCTTGGGATATTTTGAAAAGTGGGGAAAACACAGTTAGAGGTTATTAGTAGTCGCATTTATAGAGTATTTAGCTAAAAATCATGCGATTTTACAATATTTTGTTGTAGAACTGACGTACAAATTAGTTGTGACGATTTTGACGGTGTGGATTGTGTTTCCGTGTATATATGGCAGGTGGGTGATTTTGGCCTGGCAAGGTGGCAACCTGATGGAGACACTGGTGTGGAAACGAGAGTAATAGGCACATTTGGGTATGTCTTCAACTTTCTTTCATGCAACGATTTACCTCGAGGTGACTGTATGGCTAAATATCTTCTATTGTTACAGGTATTTGGCTCCCGAGTATGCGCAAAGTGGGCAGATCACAGAGAAGGCTGATGTGTACTCCTTTGGTGTTGTACTAGTAGAGCTGCTTACAGGACGAAAAGCCGTGGACCTTACCCGCCCTAAGGGTCAACAATGCCTAACTGAATGGGTAAGAGTTTGTTGGGAAAATGTTCTTTCCACCCCCACGTTTGTTTTTTTACTGTTTGCTCGAGAAGCATCGGAAATACTCTAGGGTTGACTGTAAAATCAGTCTCCGGGAGCATATTACTTGCTTAGAGCAGACAAAATCAATGGATCGAACAAACCATGACTAGGTCTGGAAAGGACAACTTAAAGCAACCCCAAACCTGACTCGATAATATTCTCACCCAAAATTACCGGAACCCAAGAGGAACCATTGTCGTGCCTTGTCTAATTTTGCGTGTATAATCTCTTTCTGATCAGTTTGCTTGTACATTTTGTTAACAGGCGCGACCTTTGATGGAAGAAGGTGCCATTGAGGAGCTAATTGATCCTCGTCTTAGTGATCAGTATTCCGAACAAGAAGCCTGCTACCTAATGCAAGCTGCATCCATGTGTATCAGGCGGGACCCACATTCCAGACCACGAATGTCACAGGTATGAAAACGTCTAACTGATCTTCCTTTTCCTTTTCCTTTTCATTATCCGAGTCAAGATTATAACAACTCGTAATTAATGTGGATCCAGGTGCTCCGCATACTGGAGGGCGACATGTTCATGGACCCACCGAGTGCTATGTCTACTCCTCGCCATGACATCGGGAATCGAAGTGGAAGAATGCAGCAAAGACAGCATCTATCATATAGTAATTCCTTCCGGAACGAGGAATCAGAAGGTCACAGGGGTAATTTCTCAGTGGAATCACTAAGGACAGCGTTGTGGGAACGAGAGAAGGCGAGGGCTTCAACTGACTACGATTTGTAAATGGTCGCCTTCATTTTTTTTTTTCGATATTCTGCTATATAGTGCCCTGTATTTTGTTTTTGTACAGTATATGGTAAGATCGTCATTTTGGGGGCAGAATTCTAAGGAAAATTCTAACCTGTATTCTTGGGATCATTCTCAAAGACAAATTCTATTATAATTAAGGGCTTATGCTTTCACGTCGATAAAGTGTGACGAGAAATTTTACGCTGGCTGCCATAAATCTACCGTAACCCTCCTCCTTTGTCCGGACTTAGAATTGGTACTGAATATTTTAAGACACTCGTGCCGAGTTTAAGGGCTTATGTCTAAAAAGACAAAAACATGAGTTTTTTTTTTTTTTTTTTTTTTTTTTTCTGGCAAGATAATAAAACTAGATTGATCCCCTAAGGTAGGACTAACCTATCTCATCCTTTCGAATAATAGAGGTAAGTTGAATCCACCGACTTTCAAACCACCTTGAAAGAGTTGGACATAAATGTCAAATAGATGCCATAAAGTCGGAAACTTTGTTGGCTTCATGAAAACAATGATCTAATTTTACATCTTAATGATACTAGAAATTTCCCAAGAAATTTGCCAACGGATTGAGTTGATAATACATAAATTATCATCTGCAACAAGAATACTATTAGACCCGCACTTTTTAGTGCCTAACAAAACGAGCATTATAATCTCTTATAGAATAACCTAGAGCAGCTTTATTACCATCGATTTTTAACCCTATTTGTGCGATATTTTTTCCTTGAGAAAAGTTTGTCATTTGTGAGTTGTTTTAGATATTGAAAGACAGTAGGTTTTGCTAATATCGTCTTAATTTAAGACCTCACAAGTTGTATATAGTTGTACTTAGGGGTGTGCAATTTCCGGACCGGCACGGAAAATTGGACAAGACCAGAAAATTGGACCGGACCGGAATCTTCTCCAGTCCAAGGTTTTTCGTCATTCCGATTCCAGTCCGGGTCTGACCTCACTCCACGGTCAAGAAGAAAACTTGGTATAAGATTACAGGGAAAACCGGGTGGAACTACGAATTATTTGTACTCAGACTAACTAGGAATGACGAGCAACAAGCCTCTAAAACATGTATTTTGGAAGATGAGTAGATTCAACAGATATCGACATCTAAAGAGGATGAAGGGAATTTAAGACATCCAAATTTCAACTACTTAATTCGACAGAAGTCATGCAACTCTCTGTTCTGATTTTCGCAGGGCTGAACGATTCACTGTAGTACAGTACACATTAGCATACACACGGGGTGAGCAAGACCTGATAAGCCATTTTATTAAGCTGCCGACCCACAACACATTCAGCCAACTCTTTGAAATGACTCGCTTTTTATAAACTTTCGCTCAATGAAAGCCAGCAGTCATCTTCTCATGCAAAAAACCAGATACAAGATACTCCTTCAATTTTCTCCATTTAGCTCCACGGAGTGAGTATAATATTTCATGATGAATGTCTAGGCCTTCCTCATTTTTGAACGAGCGTATCTGTAGAAGCACAGATCCAAGAGTTTGAACCAGTAATTAGCAACTCGAGGACTGATGATAAGTGATATACGGAACAAAATGGTGTTGTTTGCGGGAAAAAAAAAATCCTCCATTTGCAAGATTTTAATTTGGAATTGAGGAAGGGAAACGGATGCCTTTTTTTTTCTTTTTTCTTTTTTTTCCGATTCAACTTGATACCCAAGCAGAAAACATGAACATCTTCCATTCCTCTTCCATTTCACTCTAAACTCACAATTCAAACAAAGAGCAAACTCAAATACTGCAAATGCAACCAAATTCTAAACACTTACTCGATGACCATGGCACCCTTGTCTGATGACGGTAAAGTAGTGCCTTGGAGACCTTGCATTGCATTTGTAGCTTGTTCTACTTCCTGGCCAAAGTTAAAAAAGGGGGTTAATGCTGGTTAAAACTGGGTTGGATAGGCAGGCTGAAGTAGCATATATGAGCACATAGGAGAGGCTAAAAAGCATCTCCGACCAAGCTTATAGTTACCCCACGAAGAGGTGATTCAAGAGGGAGCTGATAATCAAACAAATTAAGTAATAGACAAATGTTGATGAAACAAATTAGCCTAGAGATAACCAAATAAAACTACACATGTTCTTATATTAGACAGTCTCATACTGATACTGGGATAGCAATGAGACTTGCCTGTGTTATAGGGTAGTTGTATTTTTAGTTTATCGGTTAATGTGTGTTAATGTGTGTTTCGACGGGGTAATATTATATGGCTTGGTCTCACATTATAATAATATGAAACCATCGATACCGTCTCTCACAACAGTAGCTAATTGTGAAACTAAACTCTGTAAATAATACAAAAATGTAACTTGGAAGAGATACACTCATAAACAGCAATTGCAGCATACATGAAACAAATCACTTTATCAACAAAGGTCTTCCATCCCTGAGTACAACATAGCTACCAAATACCATCGGATAAAGGGAAGTTTTAAAAATGAATGAGACCCGTCAATCCAAATGCAGAATATCCAGCACCTTGATGTAAGTTTTATATAGCATGGTGATTATCTAGCTTTTGGTACTTACTGAATTAATTGCATCATTAATATAAGCAACTTTTTACTTCTTGCATCAGAAGAGAGATTTCCACTATCATTATCGATGTCCGATGAGTTTCCTTTATCAAGAGTTTCAACCGTGTAATTTCTAAAAAAATTTATGAAAAAACATCTATATGATTTCCACTATCTTTATCAAGAGTTTCAACCGTGTAGCCATTTCTTTTGTAAATGCCAAGACTACATCTGACAGTATGATTCTAGAGATTATGCATTGAGGTATATTAGCATTTAATTTACCTCATAATCTGCAAATGCAACTGTTCCTTTAACACGCCGTTTCAGCCCTTTAAATCCAGGATATCTGGCATCAACAGAAACAAAACAACTTTTTGGAATCAAAAACTCATATGTCGAACACAAAGCCAATATGGTGGATAGTTACAAGGAAGCAATAAAAAGACCACGTTCTAACAAAAAGCTCAGGAATTTGCTTACTCAGAAAGAGCTTCTTTCAGTTCCTCCTCTTTACATTTGGAACCCAAATTAGCAATAAACAATGTGGAACATGGTTGCAAATCACCTGAGGTCTTTTCTGTTCCCTTCTGCAGAAAACCAATACCGGGATAAATTCTATAATGAGATGGTTGGACAAGCTAGTAGTTGGAAGTTTGAATACATAAATATAAAAGCAAAGTTTTCCTGTATTGACTCCATCCAACATAAGTAGATCCTCAATCAAGCAGAGGTCAAGCGAAGAAGTGAAGAACGCTGATCTATGATCTTAAAATTATCCGAGTGCGTGTTCAAGTGTGGGGCTTGGCTATTTTATAAAAAAATCATCTTGTTTATGGTTTACAATGAAGTGTCCAAGTGACAGACTCAACTACTTTAAGTAAAAAAAAAACTCCACGTTTTTTACTTAAAATGAAATGTCCCAATTCCCAAGTGTTTTTTTTTTGCTCAAATGAGGCGCAAGGCGAGTACAATATAGGAGGAAGGGGGATTCAAACTCATAACCTACGTCACGATAGGGGAGTCTTAACCACTAGGCTAAGAGCCTAAGACCTCTTCGTATGAAATGTCCAAGTGTCATAAGCATGTCCGAGTGTCAAGTTTTAGGACACGCGTATGGGAGGAGATATGAAGAGCCAGAGTAAGACACTGCTTTTCAGCAATGAAACTTTCAGAGCTGAAATAAATTGAGGAACGAAATAAACTCAACTGAAATTAAGTCCAAAGGATTAGGCCTAATAGAGATTCGATGGAGTGTATTCTTTTGAAGAAGGAAAGTAAATGCCAATAAATGTATAGAACGCTGGGACTTTCAGAAATTATTAATAGAAAAAACGGATTTTATGTGCTGACAGATAGAACAGCAAGATGGAAAAAAATTCAAAGCACGGACACACCAAGTTTCCTTGTTAATTCTTAGTCTTATGATACTTCAGCATACAGAAAAGGCTTAATAAAGAAACTAGAAACGAGTAAAAGGAAACAGTCACTAACATTCGCTGCATCTTTAGGGTCGTTAAGATCTGCCTTTTTTACATCACTGCACAACACCATACAATGTGTTAGCTCCATTCATAGTAACATAACACAAAGTTCGTGATTTGTATAAAATAATCAAAAATGTGTATGCTTGTCCATAAAAACACAAAAGCACTATTAGCATCCTGGAAATTAAGTTCCTCACCTTTTTTCATCAGTTTGTTCATCATCACTGGAAGAATTATTTTGATCTTGATCTTCACTTTGATGTGAGTTATTAGACTCATTATCACCTACACATGAACAATTGTTGATAACACACTACGACAGAGCTCACATCATGACAAGACATTTGGACTGTTCATCATGTGAAAGAATGCCAAGGAAAGAGGTAACTGCAGTAGGAAACAATGCAATCCAACACAACTAGTATGAAAATTTTACCCTACTGTTAGACTTGTTAATACTGCGTCTAGCTTCATGAAATTTTATTGTCCGTATTTGACTTTACTGGTCAACCAATGTCAACTTTGACAATATAAATGGGATGATGGAGTACAACTTACCATCTTCACTAGACATTTCCTCAGCATCATTGGCAGCTTTCCTCCTTTTATCAATCACAACATAAGGCCCACTGCCTAAACACAAAAATTCATGGGCAGTGAAGTGAGTCAACCCAGATGGAGAAATATGTCAGCGTCTACCATTCATGGATATTATGACATTAATGTATCTCACACGAACTTCTACCTGATTTACGTTTTCGTCTCGAATTTGATCTAGCCAATTCAATGTGAAGTACTGTTCCATCTTGTGGATCAAACTGAACACCCTGAACAAACAGAAGCTGCAAAACTTAAGTTTCTAGTATCGAAACTGAACAAGGATATAATGCCATGTTGTGAAATTTTTGGCACTCAGTCTCAAAGCATTTTTTATCGAGTCAAAGTCTCGTTGTAATCACTGTTTCTTCTATTCTCTAACCCCTTCCCAAAAACGAGACGTTTCACTAGCCCTAACAAGCTGATATTAAAGAATTTTGCAATCATAAATCGTAATCAGTAGCTGCTAGTTGCCGGATTGTGTGTTATAAACGTAACAAACTTAGACAGACCTTTTACGAAACAAAGGTTTGTGAAAGTGATTCTTCGTATCAACAATATAAGTTATAAACAGTAACATGAACATTGAGGCGTTTGTATCGAGATAGATTAGGTCAAGTCAAAAAAAATTAAATGAGTAAAATATAATAATGGCGAAGAACCGTCAATCCATAGGATAATCAGAAAACCACACAAGCAAATCTGTAATCTACAATACCTATGTCATATAATATCATACGGGGTACTTACATTTAATGCCTGTAATGCTAGTACAGCTGATTGGTGGTTGAAAAATGTCACAAACGCAACAACCTGCACAAACGGATGTAAATTGTCACGAAAACCATCCATAAAAGCAAGGCTTGGTCACTGACATGAATAATGCTAGGCAATCTCTAGTTTAAGCTTGTCGACGTATTTACTGATAGCAAATTATTAACTTCTCAAAACGAATGTACACGTCAGTTCTCCATCTAATATGAAAATTTAAGGCATCAAATCATAATCCATTTCCTCATAAAATCTTATTAGCAGGGCCATCACTGATTCACCAGTTGACGAGTATGATGACTAGAGAAAAATAGTTATCTATTTTCTAACCTAGCGGTTTAGTCCTCCGATGTTTCTACACTGTTGTGGAATATACACGGCATACACACACCCCTCCCCTCTTGAAATTCACTCCGTCCCAATAAATTGTATGTAATCACATTGGTACCACTCTCCAATATCATTCTCCAATAAACTGACAATTCCTCCTCAATCATTCGCCAATAAAGGTAAGTGCAAGCCTGTTACTCCTCTCCCCACATTCATAGAATCCRATAGCGCCAACGAAACCTTGAACATACAAGRCATACACATACACCCGWCWATCAAAAATTTCATCCGCGCAATAATACTTCCATAGTCACATTGGTACCACTCTCCAATATCATTCTCCAATAAACTGACAATTCCTCCYCAATCATTCGCCAATAAAGGTAAGTGCAAGCCTGTTACTCCTCTCCCCACATTCATAGAATCCRATAGCGCCAACGAAACCTTGAACATACAAGRCATACACATACACCCGWCWATCAAAAATTTCATCCGCGCAATAATACTTCCATAGTCACATTGGTACCACTCTCCAATATCATTCTCCAATAAACTGACAATTCCTCCYCAATCATTCGCCAATAAAGGTAAGTGCAAGCCTGTTACTCCTCTCCCCACATTCATARAATCCRATAGCRCCAACRAAACCTTGAACATASAAGRCATACACATACACCCGTCTATCAAAAATTTCATCCGCGCAATAATACTTCCATAGTCACATTGGTCTCACTCTCCAATTAAACCGACAATTCTTACATTCTTTCCCCTTCGCAATCAATTAACTATCAAAAACCCCCAAAATTACCCTAAATATTTGAGACAGCAATACTTATGCTCCACCATTATGACCAAATCACAAACCTACTCAATCAAAATTCAACATAAACTCCGCATCTAAGCTCAATACTACACTTAAACCCTAACATTAAATCATTACATATCCAATTTAGTCTCGTGTAAGACGGTTTTACACAAAATCGCCTTATAAAAACTTCTTAATCATTGTATAAAACCGCATTTAACTAAACGTAAACAAATGATTGGAACGTAGAGGGTAAACCCGATAATTAAAATACCCCGCACAAAGAATAAAAAAATAAATAATAAGGGAAAAGACACAAACTTGATTGCCGCGGCCAGTGAATTTAAGCTGACAGGAATCGAACCCGGAGCGACGACAAAAAAGATTATGAATTTCGCGAGGCAAAACATCATCAGGAAGACCAGAGACAAAAAGGGTGTTAATATGTCTCTTTTCTTTAGGAATATTAGTTGGGTGTAGTTTTGTGGCGGAGATGTATGTCGGTACGGTGGTTTCTACGGCGGTTGCGTGGTGGTAGAAGTATTCCGGCGGCGGTGGTGGGTGGAGGTGGTGGTGGTGTGGGTGGGGGAGGTAGTATGGGTCGTATGATGGGTGTGCCATTTTTTTTGTGTGTAATGAGAATTGGAGTTTTAGAATTGGTTTTGGGTTAATATTTGAGGAGCTGCGGCCCAATTAATAGGCCCATAAAATGGGAGAGCCCAAAATGCGACGAAGGTTCGTTTAGGATGGGGGTAATTATATAATTTACGTTACGTTTTTGTCAGTTTAATTCTAATTTATTTTAGTTAAATTTAACTTTTTTTTAGTGCATTTTTAATTTTATATAGCTTAGTTCGTTCTAGCGCAGTTTTATTCGGTTCAGTATAACTTAATTTAATTAAATTCTATTTAGTTTAGCTCAACGTGATAGAGTCGAAAAGAATAAGGTCTTGAAAAGAACTAGTATAGATCCCGCGCAATGCGCGGTATATATAGAGTAATTTATTTTTTAGGGTGTTATTTATAATGGAAAATTAAAGCTATGAAAGGCGTATTTTATGAAATCTATATTTTTTTTTTTACCATAAAATTAAGGATTTCATTTTATAAATTTTTTCCAATTATTTTAATGAATTTTTTTGTCACAAAGTTAATGGTAAGTATATGTCAAATTATTCTTTAAATTTATAAGTATAGCATTTAATGAAAAAATTATCAACTTATAGCTTATAGTTTAACATCAATTTTATATTATTTTAATGAAAAATCATAAAATTATAAGATTATATTTTAATGAAAAGATAATAGTTTAAAGAAATAAAATTTTACTTATTTGTTTATTTAGATAGAATCATTTGGATGGAAAGGATTATGAGATAAAACCATAAGAGGATGATTTTATTTATTTATGGCATATAAATAAAAAGAGGATTATGAGATCAATTAATGAGAGTGAGCACCACTATTAAAAGGTGAATATTTAGGGGGAAACTTGAGCGGGAAAAATTATAGCTTTGTTAATCTTTTAGTATATAGAGGATTAGCCGAAAATACAGGGAAATGAAAGCGGAAATGAGGGCAAATAGGTAGAAATAGTTATCTTGTTACAAGGGATAATACTCCATTTTGTATAGAAATTGTTTTAATTATAACTAGTATAGATCCCGCGCACATTGCGCGGCATATATAGGGTTTTTATTTTTTAGAATATTATTCAAATCGGTACCTCATTAATATTTAGTACATCACTCCATTATATTTTAATATGGAAAAAATTTGAAAAATGGAAAATTAATCAAAGAAAATAGATTAAAATTATGAAATGTGTATTTTTGTGAAAATACTTTTTTTACCATAAAACTACGGATTCATTTTTTAATTTTCTCCATTTTTCTGTCACGAACCTAATAGTAAGTATGTGTCAAGTTATTTTCTTAATAATAATAATTG
>VHZZ01000307.1:213474-241013 GCA_009801015.1 Silene noctiflora
ATTTGTTTTTTTTTTTTCCTGCTGTGAAATATTCTTTGCCAAAAATGAAGCTTAGGCTGATAAGTTCCTTCATGTGTACAGACTATGTTCAATGCTCCACCAGGAAACGAACCACTTGCTTTAGATATGGKTGACATGGGGAAAGGTCAAGTGTGGATAAATGGACAGAACATCGGGCGATATTGGCCTGCTTATACAGCAAAAGGTTCTTGTGGTGCCTGCAACTATGCCGGCTACTTTTCGGAGAAGAAATGCTTAAAGTATTGTGGAGATCCTTCCCAAAGATGGTGAGTCTAGTCTAGCAGTTTTGTCTCCACTTATCATAAAGTCCATTGTAAGGCGGTTTTACATAAATATATTGTACTCCCGCTTGTTATTTACCTAAGTACCGCTAATCTGCAGGGGTATTTAGGTAAATAACATGCATTTTACCTAAATGACTGTAAAACTGTCCAAGTATTTGTGTATGTCATAACATGGATGACAGGATGTTAGTGTTAACCTGTAAATGATTTCGAGTATTTCAGGTATCACGTCCCTCGCTCGTGGCTGAAGCCAGCAGGGAATTTGATGGTTGTTTTAGAAGAATTGGGAGGAGACCCGAACTGGATTTCTTTAATGAAGAAAGAAATAAGCAGTATTTGCTCAGACATGAATGAATGGCAGCCAACACTAGTAAACTGGCACTTGCAATCATCCGGGAGGATTAACAAGCCTTTAAGGCCGAAGGCTCACCTTTGGTGTGCTCCCGGCCAGAAAATTACTTCAATCAAATTTGCCAGTTTCGGAACACCAGAAGGGTCATGTGGAAACTACAGACAAGGGAGCTGTCATGCCCCCAGGTCATACGACGTATTTGAAAAGGTATGCTACACTCTTCACACAATCACACCATTTCTATTTATCAAATAACAGCATTACCTCAGTATCTTACACGTCTTGACAAAAAAAAAAAACCTTTTTTTCTGTAACAGAATTGTGTTGGGCAAGCCGGTTGTGCTATAACCGTTGAACCTGAGTTATTCGGAGGAGATCCATGTCCAAATGTCATGAAGAAACTTTCAGTCGAGGCAATTTGTAGCTAAAGCCCTTTCATCACCTCCACGATTTGATCAATCTTCTGTCATATTTATCGCTCAATCCTAAGTGGATTCCATTTCAGCATTTTTCCTTATCCATACCATCATCTTTCCGGCTGTAACCGTGGTGAAGTTGTACATATATTGCAACACACTGTAGGTTATAGCCATTGTACATAGCCTTCCTTGAGAAAAAGGAGTATAGCACATTGAGACAGATACTATGTAGTCCATGTGCCTGTGTACCAGTTAAAACTACAGTTTGTACTGAGTAGTTGTACTTTTCTGGTATAGGCAATATTTCATTGCCTTAGTTTTGTTGTAACAAATGTATTCTCCTCTAGTATCAATGTCAATTTGGTATTTCCTCACTGGTTTGCTCTTGGTTATACCCTCTCAAATGATGGACCCGTCACAAAGTATGTGAGAGGGTGGTATCAAGATTCGTTACAATGTGAGAGGGTGGTAGGCTAGTAGCAAGACTCGATACAATTTAGTGACAGCATCTCATTTTTTGTTAACATGTGATCTATCCAAGAGTTTTCTTTACCGTCGTTGTAACTTAAATAGTTAAATGTAACTTAAAAACATTTGGTAAACAGTAACCAAGGTGAACTGAGTCGAGTTGAGAAAATACTAAGTCTCTAGTTCATAATCTTGACTCAAGCCACACAAAACTCGAAAATTTGGTAAACTGTAACTAAAGTTAAATCGATATCTTGGAGGACCCGTTCCCATAACTGGTGGTCCGGCTACTAACCCGACCTCTTGGATGACTCGACAATTTTTTTTTTTTTTTTTTTTGAAGAAAACCTCGGAGGGGTTTATCAATCGTTACGTAAATCAGCTGCAATCAAAGTAACAATGTCATACTCTACGTCAATAGACCAGACACGACGATCCGACTCCCAAGGAATAAAATGCGCTAAGCTATGAGCTTACTGAGCTACTCTATTTAACTGCCTACGAACAAAAGAAAATTTAACAACTTCAAAACTAAAACAAATACGGTAAATTTCGTCTAAAACAAATATTGGATGACTCGACAACTTAGTTTAATTATAATTCAAATAAAATCAAATTGATTTTTTTTTTTTTCATTGTTCTATTTTATAACTAAAATAAATGCACCTAAAAATAGCTTTAAACAATATTATTGGTCCAAACTCAAAATAACCTAATCAGATAATAACATGAGAGCCGAACCGACCCACTTGTGTCAAGTTGTCAACCGACAAGTGACAACCCGACATAAACAGATAACCGAAGAACCCTATTCTGCAATGACTTCACAAACCCAAACCCAAACCCAGTAACAACCCAATTCGTCCACCCTATAATAGCCGACTTGAACCCAACCAACCCCCATATTAACTCGCGACAAAACCCCATATCCATAAAAACCCGACTCAAACCAACCCAACCCTTTCCTACAACCAACCCGAGTGACTCGTTTACCAAAGCTCCAACCTTACCAGTGGATCCAACATTGCCATAAAACTAGGGCATTAAATTTGTTCCCAAATCCAAAGCAATGGGCCAAAAAAAGGTCGAGCCTTTGATAAATTTCAGCATAAACAACACTGTATACTCAACACACTAGTGCAGTTGTGCTCCCAGTCTCGCTCACACCACCTGAGTAACTCAGAAACAAGAGTTTTTGGAGAAAAAAGCGGGAAAATAGGAGAGAGAGGGAGAGATGACGGAGAAAGGAAAGGGAGGAAAGAAAGCATTGAGTGTTGATGAGAAATACAGTCAGTGGAAATCTCTTGTTCCTATTTTATATGATTGGCTTGCTAATCATAACCTTGTTTGGCCTTCTCTCTCTTGCAGGTCTCGCTAAAACTCTTAATTTTACTGTTTTTTTTTTTTTTTGGATTTTGACAGTGTAATTTTGTGTTTCTATTGGTTTTTACAGTGTAATTTTGTGTTTTTTTAGTTACCCAGAAGAGGAATTGTAGTGTTTGATTGGAAATGTGGGATCTTTTTGGTGGGTTTTTAGTATAGTGGGGTTTTGATTCGGGTTTCGGGGTTTCAGGTTTTTTAGTTGCCCAGGGAAGGAATTTTAGTGTTGATAGAAAATGTGGTATTTTTTTGTGGGTTTTTGGTACAGTGGAGGTTTTGATTCGGGTTTCGGGTTTTTTTAGTTGTTCGTAGAAGGAATCTTAGTGTTTGATAGAAAATGTAGGATCTTTTTGGTGGGTTTTTCTGGGGTTTTGATTTGGTTTCGGGTTTTGTGGTTTTGTAGTTGCCCAGATAATGAATTTTAGTGTTTGATAGATGATGTAGGATCTTTTTGATTGGTTTTTCTGGGGTTTTTCATTCGGGTTTGAGGTTTTTTTAGTTGTTTAGAGAAGGAATTTCAGTGTTTGATAGAAAATGTAGGATTTTTTTGGTGGGTTTTTCTGGGGTTTTGATTTGGGTTTCGTCATTTTTAGTTGTCCAGAGAAGGAATATTAGTGTTTGGTAGAAAGGTGGGATCTTTTTGGTGGGCTTTTGATATAATGGAGTTTTGATGTGTTTTTGGGTGTGGTTGTTGATTGGTGAAGTTGAAGCGGAATCATTTTTGGGTTTTGTGGGAATGAGGAGTGTGAAATGTGCAAAGATGTTGACTTTGGTTGGTTTAACTTGTGTTTGTGTGCTTCTATTTCGTATTCATGTGGATGCGAAGTTGCATATGGAAGAATGTGTTTTGTTGGATACATTAGCAAGAATGAGTTTGGTTTTGTAGCTTGTTGCCAACTACTGATTACACTGGCAATAGGCAGTATCTGTTGATAATAGAGTTTAGTTTACGGCAGCGGGACCTACATTTGCATATCTACCTGAATTTTTGAAATTGTAAGAATGCTGGTATGTGTTATGCAGGTCCTAGAGTCCTGGGATAGGTAGTTGCCTTTTCAAATTTGCCTGGGTGGGAATGTTGAAAGGGGTGTACAAAAGTGTAGACCTAGCAATTTGTAAACAGGTAATTCAGATTGGGTTGGTTGGATCAGGTCAATTTGAGTTCGGGTATGTTTTAGGTGTGTTAGTATTAAGTCACTGACGAGGTAAGGATCACACTTAGGCCAATAAATTTTGGGTCAGACAGAATAGGCTGGGTCCATTCAGATTTTGAGTTTGTTTGTTTGGAAATGGCTCAGGTTGGGTCATTTAGGCTGAACAGTTTGCTAGTTGTAGCAATGTGTATCACTATTTCCGTGCCTGTTGATGAGAAGAGTGCATTGCGGCCTTCTCACCACACTAGTTGCATTCATTTGCCTCATCTTTATACTCTAATAGTGTTTTGGCCATTTTGATTGTAACCTGTGCTGACGAATGTCTACTTAATTCTCTAAGATACTTGTGTAATGTTTTAGATGGGGCCCATTGCTTGAGGAGGCAACTTACAAGAACCGACAACGTCTTTATCTCTCAGAACAGGTATTAAAATGCTAATCACCATAAGTTAAAGGGAGTGTCTAGTGATGATATCATGCTTTATCCTCTTAATAAGAATCACTACGTCTCTTTCTTTTCTCCCGGGTTAGAAGTTTCTAAGTTTACAGGAACTCTTTCAGATCATGCTATGATAAATAAGACAAAGTAGATTTGTTTCTGTGGTCTACACCATATCTTTAAATGCTTCTTATACACTTGTTTGCAGACTGATGGGAGTGTTCCTAATACCCTTGTGATTGCCAATGTTGAAGTTGTGAAACCCAGGGTTGCTGCTGCAGAACATATATCGAAGGTATTCTTATATCATGTTAACCATCTATCGTTATTAAAGGTTCTGGCTCAACTGTTCACTTCTTTTATGTGGTCTTCTGTTATTATCCTTTCAGTTCAATGAAGAGGCTCGTTCTCCCTTTGTGAGGAAGTTCAAAACGATAATACATCCCGGTGAGGTATATCTAATATTTTCCTTGCTGGCTGGCTGTATCCACATTTGCATAGCATTCCTACAATAAGATGCCGAATGTTTTTTAGTAACTGTGGGCTTCCCTATTGTGTCTGGAGTGGAAGGTATTGTAAGTGTACTCTACCAGAAGAAGCTGTGTACCGTTTTAGAACATTGTAGTAAATAGATTGACACTTGTCATGTATTATACAATATCTTTAATATGCTTTCCTCTTCCTTGCTTTTTTATTCATCTCTTTAATATTTAAAATGAAATGGTAGGGTCGCTAGAAAAAATCTAGGGTAAACCAAAGAAGAGCCTTTTGATTAGAACAATAGGGAAGCTGAAACAACTTGTCATCTTTTGAGTGTAAATGGCACATAACAATTGGCAAAATAGGTCTCGACTCCGACCGAGTGATGGTGCACGCTGGTTAATTTTAAATTGTTAATGGCGGAAAATAGGCAAGTTGGTCGGACACTCTGGCCCAAGGTCAAGTGTTTTGGTTTTCTTATTTTATTGTATTGTTTTGTTAAGTTATTTAATGCACAGGTGACTTTCATCTTCTTCATCTAGTAATGTTAACTTTGAAGCTCTCCTTGTCGTTTGTTGAATTTATAATGGGTCCAACCCTTTTGCTGCGGGATTTTACTGCTAGGTCACTAGGTGTTGAATTCTAACAAATGGACTAAGTTTGTACAAATCTCTCATCTTGAACGCTACAAGAACTTAAACCAATCATCTTGTTTTCATTTTTTAATTTGAAATGCAATAATAAACCTTGAACTCGTCTCAATGGCTTTCTTTGACCCCATTGATTTATCACTTTATGTTAGCTGCTGTGTTGGAAAGTTTTTATAGTCAGGCGTAAAATCAATCACTGTGGTTAAACAGGTAAACAGGATTAGGGAGCTCCCCCAGAACAGTAATATAGTTGCAACTCATACTGACAGTCCAGATGTAAGTGAAAATTATACTATGGCATTTTTAGCAGACAATGTTGTTTTGATTCATTCGTGAACATTTAACAAAAGTCACTGTATTGGTCTGATCAGGTTTATATTTGGGATCTGGAAAGCCAACCTAATCGTCCTGTTAATTTGGGAACACCTGCCTCTCGTCCAGATTTGGTGTGTCTCAAACATAAACCTTTTTTCTTCTGAATAGTTTCCCCATATAAAAAAAAAAAAAAAAAAAAAAAAAAAAAAAAAAAAAAACTATTTTGTTCCTTGTGACTGCATTTCTACATGCTGTTTGGTAACTGCATATCAAACTGTACGGTGTAATTATAAAAAAGTATTGTTTTAGAAGTAAAAAAATTGTCTTCCTTGTGTGATGGTTTTGGTTATACACAGTATTCTTTAATTTCTTGTCTTGCAGACTCTGACTGGTCATCAAGATAATGCTGAATTCGCTCTTGCAATGTGCTCTTCTGAACCGCTGGTGCTTTCTGGAGGTCCTTATTATCACTTGTTCATTATTTTTTAATATTGGCCCGTATCTGACGTGACCTGGTTTGTGACTCGGGTCAATAGCTCAACTCTTTGGTAGAGGCAGGTTTTTGAGGTTATTGTTTGTGCTGTGTGTTTGCACTAACCATTATATATGTTACCATACAGGAAAGGATAAGTCAGTTGTTTTATGGAGCATCCATGATCATATCTCAACATTGGCAACAGAACCAGGGTCAGCAAAATCTCCCAACAGTGGCAGCAACATAAAGAAAGCTGGTAATGGAAATTCAGATAATCCTTCTATTGGACCTCGAGGCATCTATCTGGGACACGAGGATACTGTTGAAGATGTTCAATTTTGCCCCTCAAGGTATCTTACTCATTGTAAATTGTTCCGACTTCCTATACATAGACTACCACTTTGGAATCAAGGAAGAGGTTTAAATGGTTGATATGATTCAGGAACTCACATAATTGAATATTGTCATTCCCACTGGTACTGTGAATCTGCCTTATAGTGATAATGCACACTGCAGTGGGATAGACCTAGAATGATGCTTCCTTTTAGATTCAAATGGATCAGAATTTAGCAGCGCCATGCTGAATGCATGCATTGATGTTTGACACATGTCCAGATATACTCTCGCTACTTGCAATAGTCAATCAATTTTTTCATCTGACCATGTAGTTGCCGATTAGTATGTGGCTTCGTTCTGCTTTTATATTGACACGTGATGTTTGTGTATGAAAGTGCACAGCAGTTTTGCAGCGTGGGTGATGACTCCTGTCTCATACTATGGGATGCAAGAGCTGGATTGACGCCAGTGACTAAGGTAATACTGCTTGGCTAGATGTTGCTGTTTTACGGTGTTTTAGTAGAGTGAAATGAAAAATGACTATTGAAATGCAGTAGTATTTAGGTTGTCTTATTTGGTTGCCACTGCCACTTTCCACTTGCCACATAAATTACTCGTTAGGGAATGACATCATTGAATAAAGGCGTTTTAATTGCTATAAGTATATCACTATATTGTACCATCATGCTTTGCCAACTGCAATTGATCTGTTAGCTATCATAGCGTAAGCTATCTGAATTGTCACGCTCAAGATATGAGGGGTATGGCTCTAATGACTCATGATTTGCCCTTCAATATTTTCAACAGCTTATCTTTCATGATGTCTGTTGCATAATATAGAAAAATTAGTGCCTTCACTACAATATATCTACTTATTTTTTGCTAGGGGAAATAACGATAGTTAATGTTACACCGTATCAGGTTGAGAAAGCTCACAATGCTGATCTTCACTGTGTTGACTGGAATCCACATGATGAAAACCTCATTCTAACTGGGTATGTTTCTTCTGTACATTAAAATAACTCCTTAGTCCCAAGTACTCCATTCATTTTATTTATTACACTTCCATATACACCACGGTTTTAAGAAAGAGGCAAGTGGGCAGAATATATAGGCTCAAGTGAACGTAGAGTGCAAGTATGGGTTTTGGAACCCACATACTTCTGAGGGTATTTTTTCCCCTGAACGTAAAGTATGCCCCAAAATTAAGATGTAGTGAATTGGTTTGATTTTCCAAAAAAAAAGAAAAAACAGTATGTCCAAGTGAATTGAGGGACTATATGGTAAAGCATGTTTAAAGATTGACGATGATCATGTTGCTACGCTTTTAGGTCAGCGGATAATTCTATTAATTTGTTTGACCGCCGTAATCTTACTGCTAGTGGAGTTGGATCACCTGTTCATAAATTTCAGGGCCATGATGCTCCTGTCCTTTGTGTTCAGGTTTGTACTTCAATATGGCTGATGCCTTCTAAATTACATTACTTTATGTAGATTCTGGAAGAAGCCCTTGAGGATTAATATTGGTTTTTTATGCAGTGGTCTCCGCATAATAGATCGATTTTTGGCAGCGCTGCTGAAGATGGCTTGCTAAACATATGGGATTATGAAAAGGTGTGTAAACAACTAGCTCTAGCATATGATATCTTTTTCCATTCTGTCATTTCAACGAGATCACATGAGTTCAAAATGCAAAGGCAACAACATTAGCCCGGTGCTACTATTTGCCATTCTATGTTTACCAACTTTAGCTTTTGTAGCTCGGAATAACTATGGCTATCTACTGTCATCGATTTCATTTAATCTGACGCACTTATGGTTTTGGCTACACCATTCGGTTTTGCCCATATTTTAGCTGGTTTAAGCTAGATTTACCCTATAGATGTTGATCTAACTGCTCCGGGTGATCACACATATTCATTGTTGAAGAATAACAATAAATCTATTAGTGTCGTCTTTGCCAAAATCTTGCAGCCATTATTCCACACATATGCTAGTAAGTAGTAACAGTAATTCTCATTTGTTTTGATGCTCAGGTTAGTAAGATGGAAACAGAGAGCGGAGGTAAAAAGTCAAACCATCCCGCAGGCTTGTTTTTCAGACATGCTGGACACAGGTATGGCTTCACGTTTAGTTTCTTGTCAGCTGTTCAAATAAAGAGACTCTAGACTTGGCAAAACAGACCTGAGTTCATATACCAAATTCACCCGACTTGTAACCATTTACTTGAAAATGAATAGCCCCAAACTCATCCAATAATAGAACATGCGAAACATACATGAGCATGACTTGACCCGAATGAACTGAGGTCTCGCAGAAACTGATTACCACGTATCCAGAAGCTTTCAGACTAACTGTTTCTTCTATGGGGGATAGGGACAAAGTGGTGGACTTCCACTGGAATTCGATAGATCCGTGGACTCTGGTTAGTGTATCAGATGACTGTTCAAGCTCTGCTGGAGGTGGAACATTGCAGGTAATCTATACTCCATATTTATCTTCGCAATTTCTATTTTCTTGGGTTGCTATTATTGTCCTAAACCCGACATCATCTGGGCGTTGCAGATATGGCGCATAATAGACTTGCTGTACAGACCAGAAGAGGAAGTTTTAGCGGAGTTGGACAAGTTCAGATCCCATGTAGCCACTTGCTCGCCTACTCCTACCAAAGACGTTAATCATTCTGCCTGACAACAGGGATTCGAAGCTCTGGTGACACATTCTGTAACGAGTTAACTTAAGTTGGGGTGTTCAGTTAGAATCATTTTGTTGTGCTATGAACACATTGTCGAGTCAGCTAGTGTAAGTGGTACAGTCACTGAGATAATAATGCTTAAGGGTTTAGAACTCGTCGCATCAAATTGCCCTGGTGGCTACCTTTACTCAAAGTGATGTCTTTGCAAATCGCGGTAATGAATGGCACCCTCAGTGTTGTCGGGTAATATTGAATTTCAATATCGCCATACTCGTACTATAGGCGCTATAGGTAGTATTGTTATCAATACAGTATAAGGTGAAGTATACTTTGGTACGGAAAGAATACTTGTGTGGCGTATCCTTTAGGCTGTCTCCTGTCTCCTGGCTAACGATATCGGTGCCGAAAGGTGTACAGCCACACAAATGAGTTACATTTTTTAAAGAAATCAAAACTTACAAAAATGATCGTCTTACAAGAAAAAGGAACATACATCGGATATACTGTCTCACATGTTATTTGTTTTTGAGCATATGTGTATTTTTACTGAGTTTATTACCTCAAATTTTATTTATTTTTGAGCATATATATTTTTTTTCTGAGTTTATTAAAGTTAATAAGTTATATTTTAATTTTGTTTCTTTAAAACTTAAATTTAACTAGGCTTATATGTAATGTTTTTGAGTTTTTATTATAATTTTTTGAGTTTAATGTTTAAGTGACTGAATTCAAAAACTTTATAATAAAACTCATAATTTTTAAAACAAAACTCAAAAACTTGATTATAATGCTTAATTTTTCTGAGCATTTTAAATTGATTTTTTGACAACAAAACTTAATATAAATATTATAATCGAGCATTGTAAATTACTTTTAACTTGCTTGCATTGTAATTCTTTTAAACTCAATATCTCTATAAAATAATTCAAAACTTATATACCCGTGAACTATATATACACAAAGTTTATATAAACTTTACACGTATAATCATGCTCGGAAACTATACCAATAATCGTAGTACAGTAAGTAGATTATACATCTGATGTACTACCACCGGTTTTATAGTTTTTGAGCATTATAATAAAGTTTTTGAGTTTTGTTTTCAAAATTATGAGTTTTATTATAAAGTTTATGAGTTCATCCAATTAAACATTAATCTCAAAAAATTACAATAAAATTCAAAAAAATTACATATAAGTTCACTTAAATTTGAGTTTTGACTAAATAACTTTAAAGTCTAACTTATAAACTTTAATAAGCTAATAAAAAATATATGGGTTTGTTTGACCTTGCTTTTAAAACTGTTTTTACATTAGAAAAACACAAATTGGATCAAACACTAGTTTTTAGAAAAGTAAAAACAGTTTTTTTTAAATCCAAAAGCCAAAATAACCCCTTAGAAACAGAAGTAGAAAATAGGAGTTTCTGTATCTATTTCTCAAAATCTTCTATTTTCACTAAAATCTCATATCTTCGACACCATTTTTTTTACATCAAACAAAAACGTAGAATTATCTTTCATAAGCAGTACACACAAGCATTATGATTTGCTCCATCAATTTTTTTTGTGTTTTTCGGAAGGACCGTCCTCCTTACACCCAAGCCTTTTATAATATTTTATTTAGATTGTCTTTAAGCGTAAGGAGGACAGTCGCCTTGCAGGACACAAAATTTTTTATTTGGTCCACATTTTTTTTCAACGAAAATCGTTTAATTATCATTTTTCGTAGCCGATAGATTGTCTTACATAGTATAATTGTATGATTAATGTTGTTTTATGTTTAAAATGACATATTTTAGCATTACATGAAAATTTAAAGAACAAAAAATAAATTTAAATTTGTTTGGCCAAACACCAACAAACTAATAAAAACAATTTTGTAAAAATTTTGGCCAAACACCAACAGTTTTTTCAAAAAATAGCTTATGCAAAACTATTTTTAAAAAATAGAAATTCATTTTTATAAGTTAGGCCAAACAGGCTTTATATATGCTCAAAAACAAATAAAATTTAAGATAATAAGCTCGGAAAAAATGTACATTTGTTCAAAAACAAATAAAGTTTAAAATAGTACTTTCCGATGTAGGTTTCTTTTTCTCATCGTATTACATCGTATTACCTTAGTACCGCAATTCCCAAGAGAGTGGAAACTGGAAAGTGGAAACCCAATTCGATTCCTAGGAACAAACCACACGATTACTACCAAATTTAATTTTAACATTTACATTCAGCAAGAAGATTTCTTACAAAAAAAACCCTTTTCACATTGTACAAAGATCATCACATCATTTATTTTTCACCGTTTGTCACTCTTTACTCCCTAAAAGAAACTTTGATTCTTGTTCCTGTTCCAGAAGCTAAATCAGATCAGGGTTTTTTCAATCACCCCTAAATCAATTATGGGTACTCACTATTTTCTCCTTTTTCTTAATAAAATTCGTGCTTTCACTTTTAGTTTCATCTAATTTCAGTCAACTATTTGATTATTTTCTGTAATTCTGCTGTTTACTTTAGTTTTTGCCCAAATTTTAGGTTTAATTTAGTGGTAGTTTGTTTGTTTTGCATAGTTTAATTGTGGGAATTATCCTTTTTTTTTTTTTTTTTGGGTTTTAGCTGGTGAAAATTTGTGCATACTGTTTTGGGGATTTAGGGATTGCTGATTAGTTTAGCTTTAGCTTGGTGGAAGTTGCATAATTTTGTAATTATATGTTGTTTGATAGTTTCATTTAGTTTGGAATATTTGGATCTCTAAAATAGGAGTGCTGGTCTAATGTGTAGGAAAAGGGGAAAAAGAATTGATTTTTCTCGTTGTGATCCTCGGGGTTGTGTGTTTTTACTTCGTTTTTTGATGTTTCACTTCGGTTTGTGGTGAAGTAGCTTAGTTTGGAGCCTTTTCCGGATGGTATCATAAGTTGAGATCAGAGTACAGAAAACTGGTTTTTTGTTTGTTGATCGGGGTGCATGAAGTTTGACGTACTGGGTTAGTGTTATGACAGTTGTGTTGCTTAGTAAAGTTAAGTGCTTGGTTGGTGTTGAGGAGGCTTTGCTAGGAATTTATGAATTGAAGAAATAAATTGGGTTTTTGTCAAAAGTTTGATCTTCGCAGGTGTTTGATGGCGTAGTATGTAATTCCTTGGTTATGGATGATATTCGGGAATTATGCTTAGCTAAGTGAGGGTGCTTTTTGGTGTGTTGAAGTTGAGGCTAGCTTATAGACACCTATTTATAGTTAATAACTGGATTGCAGGAAGTGAGATGTCTTGTTTTATTATAGGATATTGAGCTACGTAAAAAAGGTTGTTGTTTAGTTAAAATGCAGAAGCTTGCTCAAATGTTTTGGAAATTGAATAAGAATTCTGTTTTTTTCTTAATGGGATCTCTTGTATGTACGCGAAACTTGAGGGTGAATATTGTATTTAGCATTTTATCTGTGTTTGAAGCCGGTTTCAGATGGTATGTGCTGATGGTAAGGTTAGATTACTAAATTTGGTTCTGAACTTCTGTCTAACAGTAGGATGGGAGTCCACATGAGTCTCATACTGCTTACTGAAGTTTGTTTATGCGCACATAATGAGCAATATTAGGCTCAAATGCGCAGGGAGATAATATATAACACAATATTGTTTTCTTAAATCATGATGTTTGCTTCTATATATATGAAGGCTTTCTTTTGAAAAACGGCCGTAGCATAGGTGTGATGAACTTGAGGCAATACTGTAGGAACTTTGTGTGTGTTAATCTTAGGGTGCTCATGCTTCTCAAGAAAGACTCTGGTTGTCTGAAATAGATTCGACAGTGCTCGTCTTCAGTTGTTTTGTTTGTTTCGTAATGGTTGGTGTCGATAGAGGAGCTATTGTATTTTTGTTAACGAAAAATAACTTGGATTTTTGAAAAAAGACCTGGTCGAAATCCTGTTTATGTTCTTATTGTAGGTTGTTTCTAGTCTCTTGTTTAAAAACCTATTTTATGCTATCGCTTAAGGTTCTTTAAAAGTTTAACCTTTCAGTCATTGCCCATAAGTACCTCTGACTTTCAGAGTCACAAGTTTTCTGACGTCACCGATATAGGTCATGATATTATTATCTCAGATAACGATGATGGATGCTGTTCTACTCAACTGATCGATGGAGATGGAAATTTCAATGTCACTGGAATTGATAAGTTTCTGAAAGGAGTAAAATTGGCAGAATGTGGGCTTTCGTATGCCATAGTCTCCATCATGGGTCCACAAAGCAGTGGTTTGTACTGATTCTCATTGTCTCGTGGTTTTGTAAATTCTGCCATTCTGGAGTTATGCTACTGTGTTACAGTTGTAATTGTTTTTTGCTGCTTTCTCTTTCTATCTACTGTACGTGTTTTATTTCTTAAGCTAATGTCCTTGTTTTCTGTTGGTTTGTTCTTTGCTTTGACAGGAAAAAGTACACTATTGAATCATCTATTTGGAACAAACTTCAGGGAGATGGATGCCTTCAGAGGAAGGTAATTCATTACTTCCTGTCTTCAACTGTTTCCTGAGAAACAGGATGAAACACTAAACAATGGACCATTTTACAGTATCCTTCTCTTTCCAGGTCACAAACCACCAAGGGAATCTGGCTGGCAAAATGTCTTGGGATAGAGCCCTGTACACTTGTAATGGATTTGGAGGGTACTGATGGTAGAGAAAGAGGAGAGGTGATTCCCAAATCTTGTACTCACTAGCTACTGCAGTGCTGAGCACTTCATTTGACTTGAAAGCTGCGCTTGTTAGCTTGTTTTAGTAGTCGAAATTGCGGCTTGAATTTTTGACCTATAATATCATTTATTTGTTGAAGGGGGGCCTTGGCGCACCGGTTAAGGTGTTGCTTTGTGACCGTGAGGTCACAGGTTCAAGTCCTTGGAGGGGCCTCTTGCCAAAATGGCAAGGCTTGCCCCAATTACACCCTTGGGGTAGGACCCTTCCCTGGACCCTCGCCTAGCGGGGACGCCATCGTGCACCGGGCTGCCCTTTTTAATGTCATTTATTTGTTGTAGCATAAATGTTCGAGTGGTCTAAGACTCTAAGCTATATCCACTGGTCTATTCTGGGTCTGTTGCCATGCCAGTAATGTGCCACCCTGTAAGATGGTCTGTCGTTGAAATCTCCTGTGGTTGATATCACCAATGACCAATGTTTGATGGAGACCTTGGTTACTTCTATTCACGCTCCTGGAGGCTGTTTATGTCAAAATTTGTGCTGTCATGATTGTGTGCTGTATATATCTTCATTATCGTTTTTTTTTTTTCTGTGACAGTGGTTAATCGTCCTAAGGAAAACTGAAAATGTGTGTAGTGTGTTGTGTATTGATTGTTAGGTTTGGCTCCATCTGAAGTATAGTGAAATTTTCCAATAAAATGAGATACTTGGAGTTTATGTGAGAATTCAAGTTTCTAGCACTAAAGAAATTGGTATGAAGGAGAATTTAGGCTTCACTTTTGATTTTTTTTATTGTAAGCAAGAAAGATTTATATGAAGCCCAACCATGACAAAAAATGACGATGAGAAAATTCTTACGTTGCCCCTATTCCAACGAAGCATCTTAATGGACTCGGATTTAAATTTAGTTTGAAGTTTACTGGAATTGTTGGAAGTCTTTATATAATTGTAAAGAAGACACGTTTTTGTGTGATGTTCAGTTTACATCTGTATCTAACAACTGAAGGTCTATTACTTATATATCTTGGTTGGGTTGTGTTTCAGGATGATACTGCTTTTGAAAAGCAAAGTGCCCTCTTTGCTCTAGCTGTTTCTGATATAGTGCTCATAAACATGTAAGAGCGATGATTACTCTATAACTAATATCTTCACCATTTTGACTTCCTTTATCTCTCATGTATGACTTTTGCCATGTAGGTGGTGTCATGATATAGGACGCGAACAGGCAGCCAATAAGCCTCTTCTTAAGACTGTATTTCAAGTAAATATTTTGTTCCTCTTTCTGTTTGCCGTTTTACAATTTTTACGAGCCATAAATCCTTTTTATTTATTATACTCATGGGACTCCCAAGTGGGTTGGATACATGGATGATGATCATACTTGTTCCTACTTGTGAATAGGTCATGATGCGATTGTTTAGTCCTCGCAAGACTACTTTGATGTTTGTAATACGAGATAAGACAAGGGTATGTTCAGTTTCCACTCTCTTACGGTCTTACCCTTATTAGGGTATTGTTTGGATATACTTTTACCTTCAAATACACTGACTGTTGTAACCCTTTCTTTGTTCATACAGACACCTTTGGAAAATTTGGAGCCTGTTTTGCGGGAAGATATTCAGAAGGTGATTATTTGGTGGCACACCACGTCATGTTGGTTGTAAAACTTTTTTTTTTTGGTGATATATTTGACCGCTATACGATATTGTCCATCAGATATGGGATACAGTTCCTAAGCCGCAAGCACACAAAAACACTCCCCTTAGTGAATTTTTCAATGTAAGATATGGTACAAATCTTGGATATGTTCAGTTAGTTCTATCTGTATTGATTGTAGCGATACCTTGTTACATTTGCTGTCAACTGTTGCGCAGGTTGAGGTAGTTGCTCTTTCAAGTTATGAAGAGAAAGAAGAGCTATTTAAAGAACAGGTATGCTATATGCTTGAACTTAATAGTTCATATTTGATATATGCTAGATATATCTTAAGATAATAGTCATCAATATTTTTAAGCAAGTTTTCTCTTATGAGAATAGTCATCATTAACTTGTAGGGAAGTCATTCGGGATAATTTTAAGTTCAACTTCTGTAGATCTTAGTATCCTAGGGGCTGCTAACATATCAGTTTGGGGCTTCAGCATAGATACTTTGTTTGACTTCCTGTGTTTGGATGAAGGTTGCTGATTTGAGGCAGCGATTCTTCCACTCTATAGCTCCTGGTGGGCTTGCTGGAGATCGAAGAGGTGTTGTTCCTGCATCAGGTTTCTCCTTTAGTGCTCAGCAAATTTGGAAAGTGATAAAGGAGAACAAGGACCTTGATCTTCCTGCGCACAAGGTTAGTGCTTTAATTAATTTCTTAGGCAAGTGACTTGTAGAATTATTGTTCATGCTACGAAATTGTTCCAGGTCATGGTGGCTACAGTTCGCTGTGAAGAAATTGCCAAAGAAAAGTGTAATGATTTTACACAAAACCAGGTAACACGGCTCTTAGACACATACTTGTGTTTGATTCTTTCTTCTTAGAACCCTATTTTGTTCCTCGGCAAATTTTTTCAGCTTGCTTATGTGCTACTAATATTTGTAGGACTGGCTTCAATTGGAAGAGGCCTCGCAATCTGGTCCTGTCCCGGGCTTTGGGAGAAAACTTAATTCAATTCTCAGTAGCTGTTTCTCTGAGTGAGTGGTAGCCACATCTAATGATTTATTTGTGATGTCATTTTATTAGTGTCAGCTCACAGTTTCACACTACATCCATCCCGTTTTAATTGTTCTCACTTTCAAACTTGGAACATTAGCTTCTCCTAGTATATGCGAGAATATATATTTTAAAGTTGACACTATTTAGTCAGTAAAGTAAAGTGGGTACAGTGTAAATAGGATGGAGCGATAGCTAACCCTGTACCTTGCATGGTTCTAGAGTTTATGATATAAATTTGTTGTAATGTTATTCAACTTTGTTAGAAGTATTTGACAGGATTGCATGTCCTAGTGGTAGTTTTGCCTACTGTACGAAATTTTCACGTGTTTTCCTTTCTTGAATTGAAGTGACCGAGTTTCTATAATGTCTGAGTGTTGAGTATCTGACACAAGCGTGCGTGGTAATACAAAGAATTTAAATGGGACCCACATTCTCTCTACTTCTCCATCACAAAAACCCGAGGTTGCTTAACGAAAGACCTACGTACTCCTAAATAAGTAGTGGTCATCAATGTATGGTTTTTCACAAGAAGCTCTTTAATAAGGACAACTTGGTGTTAAAAAGCAATCATTGTGGATGCCCTAGTAACATAGGTTGTACTTTCTCCGTTCCATTGAGTTCTTTACGTATTACATTTTAAGCCGTTCCATTTAGTTGTTTACATTTCCTTATATGGACATTCTTTAATCAATTACCCTCATGTTTTTCACACACCTCATTAATAAAGCAAAAGTTGTGGGGTAACATAAGGGTATATTAGTAACCAAGCATATGAATACCCCACTTTTTTACTTTTTCTTATTCTTTGTGTAAAAAAGCAAACGTAAAGAACCTAATGGAATGGAGGAAATAGTACTCTGGGAATGTGTTTGCTTGATTGGATTTAGGAGCCCCAAGAATCTCACCATATCTCATTATGTGATACCTCTCATGCCCAGTTCTTTTGATGAGGGCCCTAATGTTTCATAATAGAATTCAGACATTTATGCCTATTTGGGTCATGTGAGCTATGTCGAGTCTGGTTTAAGTTTGATTTCTTTTTCGAATATTGAAACTTGTTTCGGTCATGTGGGGTATGTCGAGTCTGGTTCAAGTTAGATTTCTTTTTCAAATATTGAAACTTGTTTTTCTGGATGTTATAAACATCTCTTACTCATTCTTAGATTTCTTCATTTATTTCAATGCTTAGAGTTATTAGTAAGAATGTGTTTAGATACCTAGTTCCTCATGTGTTTTCCTTCAGCACTTCTCCAATACATTTACAGTGATTTTGGTTATTGTTTATGTTATGTTTGGTGACATGTACATTTCTTCTCTTGACAGGTATGATGCGGAGGCTGTATATTTTGAGGAGGGTGTGAGGACTGCTAAGAGGAAGGATCTGGAAGATAAGTTACTACAGGTAGTCATTCTCAGTTTATCATATGGGGGCTTCATAGCACTGTGCCCTTGTATCGACTTGTCATCTCATTTTTATGTTCTTTTACATTTGGGATAAGTTTTGGTCTTTGGCAAAAGAAAGTCATACTTTGAATTTCAGACTTGCTTCTTTCTATGATTGTTGTCACTGACTATTTCTTGCTGTTGATGGCTTATTCTCTTTGTGACTTTTTAATCTGTCGTATAGCTTGTTCAACCTGCCTTCCACTCGATACTGGGCCATCTGCGTTCTGAAGCATTTGAAAAGTTCAAAGAAGCATTGGAAAAAGCTTTGAATGCTGGTGAAGGGTTTTCTGATGCAGCCTGCAGATGCAAACAGTCTGCATTGGATGTCTTTGACAAGGGTTGTGCAGGTATTTCTTATCCTTATGACCAATCCATAGATGAAAGCTCTTCTATATTGTGTTCCTTGATCCTCTAAACTCCAGTGATGTAGAGCATCTTCTCTATTCATGAATAGGTGTAGGGGCCAGGATGAGGGTTATTTCGAGGCATGTATTTGTGCTTTTTTCTTAACATGATCAAACTCTGGTGCATTCCAATATCACTAAAAAATCTTGCCTGGTGATTATCTTATAGAAGTTACTGTTTGAAAAATGTCTCTTTGGGTGTCAGTATCGCAGTATATACCTTTGTAGTAGGATTTTTCTGTTTCAAGGACAACTGTTAGTCTACTACTGTGTTCATATTGTCCCTTGAAAACAGAACTGTTCAATGGAATTTATCTAGTGGACTCAAAACTTTATCAATTTATAACACTCATTGGTCCAAAGCTTCAATACTTCCCTGTATTACACAGATGCTGTGGTTGAGCATGCAAATTGGGATACTTCTAAAGCAAGGTCCAAGCTTGTCCGTGATTTAGATGAACATATTGACTCTGTCCGTGCTGCCAAGCTGGGCGAACTTACATCCCGTTACGAGGTATATAATTATAGGCTAACCATGCTAAACTTAATTTTCCGGTCTTTATTCCGTCACTCGTGCTTAATTACTAACTAGCACTCGGAAAATTGCTGATAGTGTCTCTAGACTATGACTCAGGAGTATGGACCGTTCCCTGTGCTCCTCCAACCTCAGATTCCTACTGCTAATTTTAGTCCTCACTAATCATTCTGCTAGACTCTTTCCCGTTTTATCATCTTCCTGGATTCTGTTTAGATATTGATTTATGACTTTATGACATGTTGGGGAAATTTGCACTCTTGATTTAGAGGTTGTTACACTGAATAATACCTTAGATGCGGAGTATTTGTTTACCTATTTATGTCAAAGGTCATTGCATGTGTATCCTGCCTTAGTGTTGAGATGCTAATCATAAAATGAATAATGCTTTAAATTTACTATTCTATTCAAGTGATTCTGTCTGTCAGTGAACACATAGGCAGATAGGCCGATTACTATTTAATTGAATGGTGATAAATTGCGGTAGGGTGCTCTGGCACAGTGGTACATTTGGTGTCGTGGTTTGTCACATCTGGGTCAAGATGTTAAATATTTGCCCTTCCCATCAAATATGAGCTTTGTTTATGAAAAATTTGTTATCGTCGTGGTAAGCTGAAAATCCTTTACGTAATGCCAGATACATTGGGGTAAGACCCGATATTTAATACCGTGTTTTACTGATGATGTAATACCTTTGCAGGCGAAATTAAATGAGGCTCTTTCAGGACCTATTGAGGCACTACTAGATAGTGCAAATAATGAAACTTGGCCATCAATAAGGAATCTTCTTAAACGTGAGACTCAGTCAGCAGTTTCTGGACTTGCTAGTGATTTGTCGGGTTTTAAATTGGATGAGCAAACCAGAGACAAAATGTTAGCAAAGCTAGAGAACTACGCTAGAGGTGTGGTTGAGGCAAAGGCCAAAGAAGAAGCAGGAAAGGTCTTGATCCGTATGAAAGATAGGTTAGGATTCCGAGATCAAGTCTCAACAAATGGAGATTAAAGACCATTCTTCAGGGCACTGACTGTGGACCTTTTTCTTGTAGATTTACGACATTGTTCAGCCATGATTCTGACTCGATGCCACGTGTTTGGACTGGGAAGGAAGATCTTAAAGCAATTACAAAGTTTGCTCGTTCTGAGGTGCGGCTACGAAGCTGAATTAAATGTATTATGACACAGTTCTTTATTTGTTCTTGCAAAATTTATACTTTTTGCTTTTGCAGTCACTCAAATTACTCGCGGTTCTGTCTGCCATTCGGCTGGATGATGAACAAGATGATATTGGCAAAACATTGACTCTTGCATTGGTCGAAAACAAAACTAGTACTACTAGTGATAGGGGTTTGACTTTAACTGATCCCTTGGCATCAAGCACCTGGGAGAAGGTGGGTTCTGTTAATCTTTTTTATTTTCTTACGTCTTTGTGGTAACTCACTAAATGCATTTTTATTAAACTTTTGCGTGCATAGTAAATCTAAATCCGTAAATCATATGAACAATTTTAGGAGTCCAAGAATTTGAAGTTTGTTAAGTAGACAGAAACCCTTTATATTCTTAACTGCCCATCTTGACTCCTAATTTTTCAGAGTTGTCTAAAAAGGCCTTAATCCGTAAGATTAATTGGTCTAATTATTTTGATAAGTACTTAATATAAAATCACACATTTCTGAGATCCGCAATATACTGGGGTTTAAAGTAGATGAAGAATAGATTTATTTAGGCTGCTACCTATAAGAACATTCTGTAAAAGCTTCGTTGTTTTTTTTTTTTTTTTTTTTTCTGTGCAGGTACCATCATCGAAAACATTAATAACACCAGTGCAATGCAAATCATTGTGGAGGCAGTTCCAGATGGAGACAGAATATACCGTTACCCAAGCCATAGCTGCTCAGGTAGAGCCTCTTTTCCTCGAGATTTATACTTCAGCAACAAGTTTATATTAGTCCTTCAAATGTGACTAGTCCCACGTAGCATTAGATCATTTTATGGAAGAAACACTAATATCCTTAACATGGTGTGTCTTTGATTTCTCAGGAAGCCAGCAGGCGTAACAATAATTGGTTGCCACCTCCATGGGCGATTGCCGCCATGATCATTTTGGGTTTTAACGAATTTATGACACTTTTGAGGTACAATATTTCTCGGGTTTTTAATTTCCATTGCCTCTTTTTGCTTTATGTTGATGAAATTAGCATTGCTATTTTGTGTCAGGAATCCTCTCTATCTCTGCGTCCTCTTTGTTGGATACCTAGTAAGCAAAGCATTGTGGGTGCAGATGGATGTTTCTAATGAATTCAGTAATGGCATTGTGAGTATCTTTTCAAGCTTAACACAATGTTCTCGTATTATGATGCTCTTTAAGTTAGCTTTTGGTTCCCAATTCGATCTTTTGTTTATTGTATGTAAAAAAAGGAAATCTTTGCTGCAATTTTTGTCGTAATCGCCTGTAATTTGCTTTTCCTAACCATAATTGTTCGGGTTGCCTAAGTATTAATCTTCTGGTTACAGCTTCCGGGACTTTTATCGTTATCAGCCAGATTTGTGCCAACCATTATGAATATGTTGAGTCGATTAGCTGCCCAAGGAAATGTACCAGCTACCGCTGGTGGTCAAACGAATCCTCTTCCCTTTTCAGAAAATAACTTCCGAGGTGGGATGAACTACAATGGTGCTTCCTCAACCGGTTCTTCCCAAGTGACATCAAATGAAAATGGAACCGAGTATTCTAGCTCTTCCAAGGATGACTAGATGGATGTATTTTGACGAGTTATGTAAACTACGCGTAGTGGTGCTCCTCCTCGAGAAGGGGGGCAGAAATGTATTTTAACACAATCGACACTTGTAAAGAGTCCACGGGAAAAGGACGGTCTATTTTGAAGGTTGAAGAGTTCGTTTGTATCTTCCTGATACAGAAGGGTTGCGGGTGTTGTCGTCAGGTTGTGGCTATAGCAGATCATTTTTGTATGGAAAGATGTCCAGTTTCCCATAGTTTGTACGTCTCAATATATATTTTCGTTGAGAACGAACTATAAGCAGATATACGAGTGTGGACTGGTGATTGGACTTGGACCGTCTTTTTACTACGAATGTACGTAACTTTCACGTCTGCTGTGTTAAGGGCTTAAAGCTACAATGCGAATTCCGAAAACGAGACTAGAATCATGGATACGAATTCTTGGTGCAATGACTATTTGTTAGTTTTACCGTCATGGTCTCATGGAGGCAGAATTATTACGATTGGCTCTCTTTGTTTGACGGTAAATGTTATTTGGAGAAGGTTATTTTCACTTAAAACACGTCTTTTATCTCCGCAAGTGGAGCGGGAGAAAAAAAAAAAACAAAAAAATTAACATAGCACCGTCTTAAATGAAAATTTGTATTTCATGTAAATAAAAGTTGGGCGGGTTTTTTTTTTTTTTTAGAGATAAGCTCTTGCTAAATTATTGTATAGTTTATGATCATTATAATAAAATTGTGAGTTTTGTTTTAAAATTATGAATTTTATTATAAAGTTTCTGATTATATTCACTTAAACATTGAGCTCAAAAAATTACAATAAAACTCAAAACATTACATATAAGTTTTAGTTAAATTTTAGTTTTAACGGAAAAAAAAAAAAAAAAAAAAATCTAACTTCTAAACTTTAATAACCTCATAAAAAAAACTGAGGTAATATATCCGATGTATGATCATTTTTCTTCTAAGTTAATTGACACACTTTTGTTTTTTCCTATGTGTTTTTTTAGTGCTCTTGTTATTAATTAAACTGACTTTTTTATTTTCTACTTCCTTCATTCAGCTCCACTCTACCTATTTCATTTTTCTACACTATTCACAAATAAGTCTTTAATTTCAATTTTCGCTCAATACAATACGTAAAAATATATTCATGTGGGGTCTTGTTTGATTCGTCCTTACGAGAACATTAAAAATATTTTAACTTTTAATCTCTCATATTCTATATTTTCTTCCCCTTTCCTTTTTCCACAAGAAATAAGAAAGTGAACTAGGACCACATAAACACGCTACCCCACATGTCATTGAATTTGGGCCACACAAATCATCCCAAAAAAGGAAATAGGGAAGAAAACTCGAATAACCGAGAAGAGAAATAGGGAAGAAAATATAGAATAGGAGGGAGTATAATTTTTGCAAATACGTAGCTAATGATATTTAGAGCTTAAAACGCGCATTGACAAACGTGAAAAAGTAAAGAAGTAGGATGAAGCTGAATGGAGGAAATATAATTAAGAAAAAAGTACTCATTTCATCTTTAACCGTGACTCGGTTAGTATAATTGAGAGAACTTGGAAAGTAAATGAACATTTTTTTTTTTTTTTTTTTATTTATCCATTGAAGATCTTATCTTAGTAGTGATATATTATAACCAATAATACATTGCCATATAAGCAACATGTATGCATAGAGTATCTAATAAACAAACTTATGTGGCTATTATTAAATCCTCTAAATATTCTTCACTTTTTAAATCTCCATAATTCTTCTCCACCAACAAAAAAAAAAAAATCAAATTTTCTTGCAAAAATTCATTAACAAAGAAACACATCAACAACAATGGCATCAGTTGTGATGAATTCACTTCCACAATTCACTGGCATTAGATCTCAATTTTCTCCTTCGCCTTCCAAATCTTTGGTTTGTTTCTTACTTGTGACGGTTTTAAGTATTTAAATAATGTTATTATAATGGAAATGTGGTTGTGACACGTCACTATTATTATTAGAGCTCGAGATCAGTTTTATACTCTAACATAAATTATCGGGAATATGAAATAAATTAATTGGTCGTTTAATATAATTTGTAGGTAACAAGTTTGCCAGTAAAAAGACAAGGAAGGAGAGCTTTGGATGTACGATGTGATTTCATTGGTTCATCTACAAACTTGGTAAGCTTTTAGCAAAACTAGCTCGTAAAGTTATGACAGATGATACTCATCGCTCAAATCTCCTGTCGCAAATTCTTATTTCAGACGGGTTGTTTCCCGTTTGAAATAAGACGGATAAAATGTTGTCATTTTTTAAATAAAATGTAACCATTTAATGACAAAATGTTATAACTAGAGTTATTACTTTCTACCCTGAAAATGATGAGAAAAATAATGGTAACATTTGATCAGAAAATGACAACATTTTATTCGAAAATGACAACATTTTATCCGTCTTATTTTTTAAAGCTCTAAGTTTTCCACCTAAAATACTTTCCTTATTTTGATAAGATCTTTTATTTACTTTGGTATTTTGATATAATTTCTTATTCAAGATTTGTCTTTAGGTTTTTTTGTGATAAAAAATTCATTTTTTGAGATAATTTGTAGCTCTAAAAACATGTTATAAAGAAATATCATTAATTTTATATAAATAATTTTTTTTATTAAAATACTTAGTTCATTTTATTACTTAAATATCTTTATTAAATTGATTGTTTTGTTTTGTTTTTCTTCAATCAAAATATAATGATGTGAAAGTTATAAAAATAATGATTTGCTAATTTACAATGTACAAATGATAGTATTCTAAAAGGTAAAATTCTGTAAATATCGTGCGTTTATTGCACGGGGTCTATACTAATAGTATAATACAAGATTAATTGATGTGTAATATGGTATTTTGATAGATAATGGTGACTTCAACAAGTTTGATGTTATTGTTTTGCTTTTTTTTTTTCGATCAAAATATAATGATAAGAAACATTATAAAAATAATGAATTGCTAATTTACAATGTACAAATGATAGTATACTAAAAGGTAAAATTCTGTAAATACCGTGCATTTATTGCATGGGGTCCGGGGTCTATAGTAGTAGTATAATACAAAATTAATTAATGTGTAATATGGTATTTTGATAGATAATGGTGACTTCAACAAGCTTGATATTATTGTTTTGCTTTGTTTTTTTCAATCAAAATATAATGATCAGAAACGTTATAAGAATAATGAATTGCTAATTTACACTAAAAGGTTAAATTTTGTAAATAACGTGCATTTACTCATCGCTCAATCAAAATATAATGATGAGAAACGTTATAAAAATAATAAATTGCTAATTTACAATGTACAAATGATAGTATAGTAAAAGGTAAAATTTTGTAAATATCGTGCATTTATTGCACGGAGTCTATACTAGTAGCATAATACAAAAATGCCGATAATTATGCTTAATGTCGGAGCCAGGATTAATTGATGTGTAATATGGTATTTTGATAGATAATGGTGACTTCAACAACCTTGATGTTATTCGCTGGTCGATTCGGGTTAGCTCCATCAGCAAACAGAAAGGCAACAGCTGGGCTTAAATTGGAAGCGAGAGACTCGGGTCTACAAACCGGTGACCCGGCCGGGTTCACCCTTGCAGACACCCTTGCTTGTGGTACTGTTGGCCATATTATTGGTGTTGGTGTTGTACTTGGCCTTAAAAACATTGGCTCTATCTAAAGCTCTTGTCAAATATATCTCAATCTTTTGTATCCTCTTCAACTTGTAAAATTGTGCTACAATTTCTAATCATTTTATGTATTATGTATTATTACCTATCTTATTAGTCATAGCTTGTGATAATATTTTGTGTATTTTATGATCGGGATTCGAGTTGGCCTGTTATCCGATAATGACCCAACTATGAAAATATTGATGAACAATTCGATGTTTTAATTTCACTATTTCAAGTTTAAGAAAAGTAAATGATTGTAATGAAACTCGAACGTGAAATTATAGTTCTGAATTTGAATAAGATAACGAAATGATCTTGCTAGGCTACCAGCTTGATCTCGTCCAAGTATATCATCGAATAGTGATATAATCTAGTAATGACTTAAATTAAAGAACAACTGAATTTAGCTTAGAACAATCTAAGATGAAATAGGTAGGATAAAACGTGAATAAAACATGACTCACCAACCTTAACTCGATCAAGTAGATCGATTACACCTTCTAAATTTCCTATTCGTACAAAAGTCAGAGTTAATGTAATTAAAAACAAACTTAATAATACACAATCAACCTCATCTAGTATTGTCCAAACATAAACCCTGCTTATTCTACCTTAAACCAACCCCGGATGAAATAGGCACGGTAAAACCCGAATTCAGCATGTCTCAACCCACATTAACCCGACCAAGTGGACGAATTACAAAAGTCGGACTTATTTCAATGAGTAATGCTAATACTCAACTAACCTAATCTAATAATCAGCTGGTGTGAACAATCAACCATTTTACCTTAAAATAAACCCAGATTATATAATCGCAACAAAATCCACAAACAATATAACTCAACATCTCAATCCACCTTAACCCGACCTGAATATCGATCATCCAATCTAAAATTCCAATTTCGAATCAAAATCGGATTTATTTATTTTAATTCAAAAAAAAAAAAAAAAAGAAAAAGAAACTCCACGTATACACCGCCTTACTCCTCTCCACTATAAATACACCTCTCCTCCCTCCAAAATCATAAACCCTAAATCAATTTCAAATTTCCAGTTTTCCCCAAATCGACAACAATGTCGATCAGTCTTCGGAAGGCGAATACGCGACTACCACCAGAAGTAAACCGCGTATTATACGTACGAAATCTTCCATTCAACATAACAAGCGAAGAGATGTACGATATTTTCGGAAAATACGGAGCAATTCGCCAAATTCGGGTCGGGTCAAATAAGGATACTCGGGGTACTGCATTCGTTGTGTACGAGGATATCTACGATGCGAAAACCGCTGTTGATCATTTGTCGGGTTTTAATGTCGCAAATCGGTATCTAATTGTGTTGTATTATCAGCCTACTAAGATGAATAAGAAGTTTGATCATAAGAAGAAGGAAGAGGAGATTACTAAATTGCAAGAGAAATACGGTGTTTCGACGAAAGATGATGATAATTGATTGATTCATTGCCATCTTTTGTGTAATTTAGGGTTCAATTGACGTTTGATTTGAGTAATGTAGGTTTTGAATTAGGGTTTTGTATATGTTTGCAAGACTGTTAGTCTGGTATTAAGTAATTGCGTTATCGACGAAAGATGATGATTTGTGATTAGTTAATTTTGTGTATTTGTGGTTTATATTATGCTGGAATTATTTGACTGTCGCGTTTTAATTGTATGATTTCAAAATTAGGGTTTTGTATACCTGATTTTGAGCTGGTAATTTAGCTGAATTGAATTACTTGTTGTGGTTGTAACAACAAATTTGTGTTTATCTGCAAATAAATAGAGAAAACACAAATAAAATGCAACAAAATAATAATTTTATTGATTCAAAAGATTTGGATACAATCTACTAGTTGATCTAC
>VHZZ01000308.1:147337-166867 GCA_009801015.1 Silene noctiflora
TCATAAACCGCCTCCCGTGGATTCGACCCCTACATACTACATTTCTTGTTTTGTACCGCTAGGGTATTTTTGCATAGGTTAGCGACGACCTATCATCAAGTTTGGAATACTGAGAGAATTATTACTGGGGTAACCTATTTTCGGGTTTGGTAAAAGTGTAATTAGTGCAATATGTATAAATTGATTTCATATTTGTTCAATATATGGAGTAATGCATTACTCCAGTAATAGTTACCCATGGGGGAGGGTGGATAATATATTACCCCTAGATGAGAGTAATGAGTTGTCTAGATGAATATAACCCTAAATTATTACTCCCTTTATTTTTTCCACCATTTTCCCATATTATGAAGTTAGGCTCAAATTGTAGCTAAAAGTATTTTCTTAGTACACGGAATTAGAAAAGTGAGTAAATTTAAAAAAGTTGTATATAAAAAAAAAGATGGTTTGTGATAATATAGCCTGTATAAAAGATGTTGAGGACTACGAGGAGTGTAAAGGCAATGAATCCAAGGCACCGACAGACGGCGGTCGATAATATAATCAACCAATATTGAATTGAATATTCCGTCCCATACTTGACATACTCGACTTTCTCCATCTTCTTCATAACTACTGGAGTATCATTTTGGAGTCTCTACAGGTACTTTTACTTTGTTCATTCTTCTATTTCTCGCTTTTCTCTTTGTTTTATTGTTTTTCAACTTGATTTCAACACAATTCAACCCCTTGTCCAAAAACACTACATTTTTAGCACAAACACAATTGACACTGGATTCGAGGAAGTGACCTCTTGTGGTTATTGTTATTGAATGACAAAAACCATTCTCAATAATATACAAGAAAGTTACCCATATGAATGAATAAACGAAAGGCTTCTGAATTTATGTATATTATGCTACGGACTACGGTTGCACATTATGTGTACCACTTTTGTATGGATTGGACTTCATGTTCACCACCAACTGTCGCATTGCTGATTTTAGTACCATCCTAAATGTACTTTGGCTAGTAACAAGAAATGTCTTCATATTTTATTTCCTTTTTCTGTAAGCCGCAGGAAACAAAGTTATTTTTTCATGCTCTTAATGTGTGTATATCAATTGTTGGCTTTAATAGCTCTGTTGTACTCTGTCCTTTATGCATAGTCCTTCTGTTTGTGGATACAGGCCAACTTAAATAAACTTAAATAAACTAGAAATGAGGAAATCAAACGATACACACAGTGGATTCTGGGGAACCGTGGCTAGGAAAGCTAAAGCCATTCTTGATGATGATGATGATCATCATCATCCCTCTGAACAAGTTGAAGTCCCTAGAGCAACTCGCCATTATGGAAATGATGTTGGTTTCGGACACCAGGTGAGAACTGAGAAACTATCGTTTCTTATGGAGCCTTTATTTTCTTTCACTACAATTCCACCACCCATCTTCTCGACTAAAGGAAAAGATGGTAAAAAAAAGAAAAGGGATACCTTGACATTCTTAAGAGTGACTAGGAAGTGAAATAGTCATCAAGTTGCTTTGATGATTACTCTAATTGATTTTTTACCTCGTAGTTTTATGAATCAAAGGTCTTATAATTAGGCTCATGGCAAAACTAGAGACATTTCAGAAAAAAAGATTATTAGTTTACTATTTTAATACTAGTAACTGGAGGGAGGATGCCTCGTTGTCTCTCTCCTGTTTTCAGGATTTTACGCAATTTCAACCGTCTGGGAACCACAAGAAACCAGACAAAGCAGGGCTGCGGAAGGGATTTGGTGTTATTGCTTCCTCGATCAGTTACCTTGGCAATGCCTTAGAGGTATGTTTTGTTTTAATAGGTAGCTATTAATTTTCCCTTTCTAAAGTGAAGAAGACGCTTGTACATCATATATTTCACTCTTTGTGTGGCTCTTCCTCAAATTTTGTCTTACTAAACATGATTAAGAAAACTTCTGAGTTCTGACCCATTGTGCATATCCTTTCTTCATCGCTGTTGATTGAATTTTTTGGTTTCTGTCAATTGTATGTGAGATGTTGCAGGAATTCATTTATCCTGAAGTTCCTGATTGTCGATGTAGATGATGTCCTTCAGCAAACTCCACACTCATTCATACATTGTTTCTTGCATACAAATATCATGTGAAACAAATCACAATGACCCAGATGGCCAGATGCTAGCGCTTACATAAACCTGCAAGCCCCAAAACCGGCCTTAACAAGCCCACGTGTATAAGCTACATATATGTGGGCTTATTAAGGCCAGTTTTTGGGGATTGCAGTTTTGTGAAAGAGCTAGCATCTGGTTCATTGTGATTTGTTTCCATAGGTGCACAAAATAGGCTTGAGATAATAAGCTTTTATCACAACCTTTTTTTACTAGCCTTCTAGAAGGGTATGGGTTATATGTTAGAATAATATACTTCTTTTCCTTTCTATGGAGGAATAATCAAAAAAAATTCACAAGGATATTTCTTACAAAAATGTTGTGGTGTTTGAAGAACTCGACATGAGCATGTGATTGGGGTTGTATGAAGCTTATTAACTCTCTACAAGAAACCGTTAAATTCCTAGCAACACGTTTTTCAGGAATTAGAGAGCCTGACACAGCCCTTATTTTTTACATTTCATGCTTGAGGTAGTTCCAACATCCAAGAATCAATAATTGAGCACTGCTACAACAGAAATACGTTACTTTAGTGCCTCTAGGGCGCAAACGGCTGGGTAAGTGGATTGGTTGTATGCGGCCTTACCCTATGTTAACAATACAAAGAGGTTGTTTCCGGATGACCCATAATGAAACTTGCGTTGAGAATTGCATTGAATGATTTCTAGTTCCGTAATAAAATAAGCGCAACCAATTAGATGAACCTTTTGCGTTATTTCATCGTAATCTAAAGCCAATGATTCTTTGACTCCATTTGAAATAGCAGCAGTTACCGGGCACTCATAATTGATCATTATTTGTGTGTTGTTCTGATGTCCAGGAAGGAATAAATAAAGTGGAGAATCGCACTACAGACATTATACAAGAAGCTCGGGGTCTGAGGATAAATGTCAAGAAAAAAGCTGCTCCTGATTTGAATAGGCAGCCAGTTGATGTTGGACACGCAAGGGGGCCGTCTGGAATCCAAGCGCCCTCAGTTGCTCAAACGGATATGGACATCCAATTGCAGGCATCTCGAGACGTAAGGTGGCAATTTTTTTATCACTGGTTAATAGGTTATGCAATCGATATCCATGGCATGAACAGGATATGTCTTCCTCCACCGTTTTGCTTCTATATTTGGATTCACATTCTTCTTCTGGCCTTTTATGGTTTACTTTTCATCCCATGTTCTTGTTTTTTTTTCAGACATATAGGGGCATCTCGTGTATTTCGTGTTTTCTTGATCATTGCAGAACCATTGATGACAAAATGCAAGTAGTTGGGTAATAGACTGGAAAATGATGTCTTCACACGACCCACATAATATTTATTTTCCCTGGTTTCCTTTATTTTTTCTGCCTGTCAGACTCACAGGTGAGGCTTTCATGCCCAGGGTTTGTGTACCAACAGTCGATACTCGGACCTTGGTATGACACTTAGACTCTTCATCTTTAGTGAAAAACACGAGTGTTATTCATGAAATAGTCGAGTGCGATACTTGGACATGAACATGTGTACATCTAGCTGTATATGGATAGCATAGTTTGTAACTGCTACTTTGAGCACCACTTTACTTGCTCACTCAATGAGTCGTGTATGTAACGACTGTCTAACATGTGAGACCAAGCCAAATTCTTATGTATTCCTTATCTTATTATAGGGTTAATTGGATGGTGAACATGTGAAACTGTCTTAGGTTTATGCGCTACCTCGTTCCAATACTTCAATTGCTGTTTTTTTAAACTTCTGTGGTTGCAACTTCACTTTATTAGCTATAAAGCTACACTATATCACAGGTCTATGGGTACTTCCTTTTAACATTGATTCAAACCTTTGTTGACTCACGGATAATTTTCTTTTTTTTCTGTCAGCACCGTACCCTTACAATTCTACTTATGCTGGACATCTTGTGATGTGTAGGTTGCTATGGCTATGGCCGCCAAGACAAAACTGCTTTTAAGAGAGCTTAAGACTGTCAAATCTGATCTTGCTTTTGCCAAGGAGCGCTGTGCTCAGCTTGAGGAAGAAAACAGAATTCTACGTGAGGGTATGGAAAAAGGGGACAACATCGAAGATGATGAACTGGTGTGCTACCAAACTTTTATTTCATTCAGTCGTCCATGATATTTAGACATTCAGTTGTATAAATCTGTTTTTCTTGCCCCGAGTAAAACTACTTGTCGATTTTTTTTTTTTTGACATTGGAATTTGCGTTCCAGGTACGTCTTCAACTGGAAACGCTGTTGGCAGAGAAAGGTCGATTAAATCAGGAGAACGCCGATTATGCCCGGGAGAATCGCTTCTTACGGGAGGTTGTCGAATATCATCAGCTTAAGATGCAAGATGTTGTTTACCTAAACGAGAGGAATGAAGAAATAACAGAGGTTTATCCTGCCAAGGTACCCGAGTTTGTAAATAAAGCATGATTTTTCTTCCTAAATTCAGAACATAAGCGAACCTTTTATTTCTTTTGGTTCCTTGTTCTTAAGGCTTATACATTTATGCATCAACTGAAGTATCTAAATGAAGCAATGGTCTCTTTTATTCTTGTTTCTTCTTTACATTACTAAATTCACCTTGCTTATACTTCTGCGTGTTCTTTCATTGATATCTTGATCAATTTAGATCGCAACTAATGAATAGTTGGTCTAGCTTAACTAGAGCTCTTAAACTTTCTAACAAAATCATGAAAAGTGTTTTCTGTAAGGACTAAGGATTAAGAAACTTTTGGTAGCGTCTTCCACAAGATATTGATAACCTATGCATTGCATAGAACACTGAAGTGTTACTGTAGTATTATACCAAGTATTAAAATTCTGAAAGCATGTTTTGAAACAATGGCATGATGAACCATACTACCGGAGTAAGGTTGCTTTCATCCAAACCCATTCTACTCTATCTATGGGAGCTCTCGAGGCATTAAAGTTATGTTGTATAGTTGTATACGTTGTGACCGTAACATTGTCTTAGAGTCTATCTAGTTACATGCCTACCATTTTGCTTCCTTTTTTCCCCTGCTAATTTAATTATTCTCAAATTCACAATAATATACAAAAGCCATAGAGATCATTCATATAGATAATGATGTATGTATAAAATCAAAGAAAACAAAGGAGTAAAGGAAAATTCTAAGAAGGCCAATTCCTGTACCAACCAGCCCATGCAGAGACCAGCCCACTAATCCCCAGAGTCAGAGCATGGCAGCAAAAGGGGTTAGGCTCGATTTCTGCCACCGCAATAATTAAATCAGCCACATTTGCTGCCACGGCCATTAGCCTCATCACTCTATCTGCCCTTATCTTCGCCACACTTACCCTCACATCCTCTTCTTTGCTCTCTCCACAAGCCAAGGACTTGACCAGCATTCTTTCCTTTCTGAGCGCATCGCGCATGACGATGAAGTCTGAGATTATGAAAAAGATATAACCAACAGACTCGCCAAAAGCCGAAATGAAGCTCATCTTCTTAGCCAGCTTTGCATCCAAAACTCCAACTCTTGATAACCACAAAAAGTGGTCAAAGAAAAAGTAAACCATTTCCCCTGCATTTCCAAGGACAGCTAGTGTCCGAAACCCTCGAGTAGGGCCAGGGCTTCTCCGGATGGTGTTGAGTCCCGTTAAAAACCGACCACTGCGAAAGGCCTTTCGGCTTAGACCAGATGCCACTTCCCACTGCTTAGCACGGTGAGCTACATCGGGTTGGGTTGCCTCAATGTGCCAATGGACTAGCTTGGAGACATATTGGAAGGTCTTGACGAGCTTGTCGATGCCATCCCTCTTGGCGAGGAAGATGACTAGCTTGTCAATGGTGTCATTGCTCATGGTTCTTAGAGAGTTAGAGCTTCCTTTTACTCAAATTGTGTTTGAAGAGGCTAATTGGTATGCTTGTGCATGTGTTTGATGTTAGAAATCGATATCGAAGGAGAGCCACAAAGAAGTTGAATAGTAGGATAATATGGAAGGTGAGTTGCAAAATGTTTGGACCTTATTTTGCAAATTTTTGGTGCCATAATAATTGATTTTGATGTGTATAATTTCTTTGTCATCTAGTACTATGATTTGGCTTCTTCCATTGAGAGTAAATTGGATAGTTTGTCTTCTTAACTGGTTTCCTGGAATTTTAGGCATTTTCCCTCTTGATTTTATGCATTGCCTCAGAAACTCATGTAAAAAGGAAGGGCCTAGACGAGGTAAAACAAACTCGTGAGTCGCACTCTGACAGACCCGGAAAGCTCTGTATCCAAGGTTCCAGTAAATAATTGAAATTATTATTATACAGGAAATGTGCATTTTAAATTGTTTATGCCGCAAAGTTGGACAATATACAAAATGTTTCTACTTTCCGGTGCCCTGGTTCCCATAACATACATCCTCCAATGCTTGCTAGTGCTACAAACTTAATTCTCATTTCAAAACAGAAAAACACATACAATTGCCAAAAACAAAATGATATTAAGTCTGTCACAAGTCACCAGTGAGGACGACGGAAACGAAACATACTGCAGCCATTTTCTTTTCAAGCAACACAATACTTAACATTAAGCAAGGCTGTTAATAGTCAACAAAATTCCAATTACAAAATGCCAACATTACTAAAGAAATAGACCTTAAAGAAAAGTGAAGCATTTGAAAGTGTAGTACTCCGACAAGCTCAGTGATTTGCAGCATCTTCTTCCTCACAAAACTTGCTGTACTTCTCAGAATCCATCAAGTTATTAAATTCATCAGCATTGGTTATTTCGACTTTCATCATCCATCCTTGACCGTAAGGTTCACCATTGACCAATGCCGGAGATTTCTCGAGTTCCTTATTAACTTCCACTACTTTACCGGAAATAGGAGAATTAATATCACTAGAAGCCTTGACACTCTCAATTGCACCGAATACGTACCCCTGGGCAACAGAAGACCCTTCCTCAGGTAACTCAACATACACTACATCACCTAGATGACCTTGAGCGTGATCTGTTATGCCTACAGTAGCTGAGTTGCCTTCGACTTTGACCCATTCATGAGAATCAGAGTACATCAAATCACCAACAACTGCAGTAAATTAGGATGGTCACAACTCACAAGTAGTAAAACTATAAATGGCAGAGTCGACAAATTCACGAAGAACGGAAGGACGAGAGGGCCTTAATTGTAGTGCTATAACCTATAAAGTAACACAAGAATTAATGACAAAACCTTGGTTCAAACACTTGTGTAGGCGAACGATTCAAATCCAAGAAACAAAAGACACTAGCTATCATACACCAATGCTTCACTTTGGCTGTGTGTCGTCACATTTTGACCGACACAGCACTTTAACACTTAATCTTAAGACAAAAGATGAATTTTTCCACACTATAGTCAATGCCTGACACTCTGACGCTTGTAGTTCCATAGATGCTCTTTCTCCTAGTATTTTTTCTATTGTTCCAGAGTTAAACGAGACCCTATACATTACCCTATACATTGGGAACAAAATGCCGAAATTCCTTGTGACCCTTTTGTGTACTTAAAATGTTTTGCTCTTAGCTACTAGTTGACTAAGGTGAGTAACATGATTCATGCTCAACAAGGATGAAAACCAAACAAAGTTAGCAAAAGATTAATATCACGCTTTCTGTCTAGACCAATAGACCCTCCTTCACAGTTGGGAGTACTCAATATATTGGAAAAACAAGCTATTCTAGCTTCCCAAAATAAACAGAAGCTCTACAAACTAAAGCAGATAAAGAACGGAATGCATTCACCCCCACTGTAGGGTTTCTCTCTACCAGGAATGCGCTCCCAAGAGAACACAATGACACACTCGGCTGCAAATACTGGACACGACAGAGTGTTGAGCATTGGAAACGGTTATTTTCCGTAAAGTTTTCAATCTTTTGGTCCAAAATGAAGTGTCCACGCGACCAAAGTGGAGTCCCGGAGTAACAAAACACACAAGTCACTCAAAAAACTCATTGCCAAGACCACAAAAATCCGAAGAGAAACACGAATCTGAAGCACTCAGCTCACAAAATCATTATCCCACACAAGTGGGATAGATACAAAAATGACAAAGACATGTAACTGTGGCATAAGGTTGGTTCATGAATGTATTCCAATTGATAATCCGACATGTGAAAAAGAAATACCCTTAGTGACAAATACGAACCGAATGAGAAATTCTTAATGATCATAAACCCTAAATATGCGGCACCAAACACTACGAACCGAATGAGAAATGCAATAATACTCTTAATGATCATAAACCCTAAATATGCCACACCAAACAATACAATAACAATGAAAAATGAAACGAAATGAAACAACACGACACGACACGATACAACACAACACAACACAATCGTGTAAAACCAAAAACACATCAAACAGATGAAAAGATTAACGACAAAGAAATAATTCCCTCTATTCATTTCATTTTCATACGTTTGTTCAAAATCCCTGCAAATGAAGAATTTTGACAATAACCCAGATGAGATCTAGTGTCACAAAACTAGGGAAAAAGAAAGTAAAAATTACATCATTCTATAAATGTCAGGAACAGATAACAGCAGTAAAAAGATCTCATGGCATGACAGTAAATTTAAAAAAAAAAAAAAAAAAAAAAAAAAAAAAAAAAACGGGAGTAAAAAGAGATGTGATACCAGTAGCAAAAGTACGAGGCAAAAGTGAGATTCCGAGCCTAGAGGCGGCTGTTGAAGCAAACACTCGAAGCGCCATTGTTAATTTGCTTCTCACTTATTTACTTTACTCTTCTTTTCTTTAGTGTCGTGCAACAACTAGAGGGAGGCACCCAAGGACTTTTGTATCGTACGTGTTTTAAGGCAAATGCAACAACGGGTGTTTGCTTATAGACCTCTCAATGGAGGACCCGACCCGAAAATAACCTGACCAAAATACATGAATTCCATAATGACACGACTCTATAATAACCCACACATTTAGGATCAAAACCCGACCTAACCCCAATGTAACCCGTAAATGGTTGCATTTATTGAAAATTTGTATTTTAAAGTAAATGAAACCATTATAAAATGATTAAAATAATATATAAACTTTTAAAATTTTGAATAAAGTATGCTTATATTTGTTTTAAAGCATAGTTTTACCACATTGATTAATTAATTGAATGACTATAATCACTATTTGTGTGAAACTATTAACCAATCCAATTTCTAATGTTGCAATGTTGAATATTTTAGACAAAAAATTGCAGATTCCTACTAATATCATATATCAAACTAGATAATTATAAAAATTATTATATTTTTATAATAAAATTAAAGAAAATAAACATTTGTAAAAAGGCTTGAATTAAAGAAAATAATTATTTAGCAGTTGATCTAAGTATAAGCAGATTTGATAAAACACATATTCTCTCCGTCCCAATCGAACAAGGTTGGTGAATGCGTAGAGTTAAGGAAACAAAAAGACGTACATTTTGGTCTTTTGGATGATGAGTCGCTTCAGTAAAGTAGGTAAAGCACTTGTAGAGTTGTAGTTGGTAAAGCTACCCCATCGGCCCATCCCACTTTCATTTAAGGTTGACAATGTAAATGTAACAATGTGTTACATTGAATGATTCTCACGTTAAATGATAAAATTTTACCATAGTCTTTACCACGGTCTTGTGAATTATGACATAAAAATATTATCATTTTTCAATAAAATATAATCATTATCTAATAAATAAAAATTTGTAGATGGTAACTTTTTATCATAAAATGAGTACAATTCTTTGTGACTCTTTATAAGAGAGACCACTTATTTCTTTTCGTATAATACATTTAATCACCTTAAGGTCGCAGTTTTTATTCTCTAATTTAACGTACCACAAAGTTAGCAAGAGTCGAGCAATACGCTAAACTTTCACTTAACAAAAATTAATAAAAATAAAAAGACAAGTAAGATTAGTTTAAATGTTGGAAATCGGAAGTTGATGTCTAAGATACTACTATATTTTACGAGTACAAAGTTTACATAAATCATTGTTCACACTTTTGGCATTTCCTCACTTACAATTTCCAAAAACAAATGGATGCAGCTATAATAAACTAGGTATTTACCAAGGATTACAAGGAACGCTATCAATTATACAAACTCCATGTGAGACCCAGAACAAAATTCAGTCAAAACAACCTAATGCTTACAATTGTTCCTGCACGCTCAAGGTTCACGTAAAAAAAGCCAAGTCAAAAATTCAGATCGCTTTCTCAGTAGTCAGTACCTCACTTATAGATAACAGAACCACTGTTGTCACCATTTTTTGCATTAATAATCTCGGGTGAATAAGATTGAAACAAGGAATACATTACCAATAAATCCCTCGTTCCAATTTGCAAAACATGAATATGAAAAACAAGTACCTACAGGTTTTCAAGAGGTTATCACACATTTTAAGTGTGAGACGGACCAACATTTTCATTATTTACTGGATACATGGAAGGACTCAAATAATATATGTGGACCTTCTCGTTTGATTAAAACTCACAAGTGCAGATGGCAACAAACTTCAGATTTTACCTGGGGAGGGATATGAGATGGAAAATCACTTCTGTTTGGCAGCCATACTTCTTTGAACAGTGGAAACTCCATCAACAAACTTGGTACGGAATATGACATTTGCGTTGTTGAACATCCCTTCTTTGAGAGAAACCACAATGAACTAGCACGAGACAAGAGTTTAGATGAACAACTTAGAAAAATTGAGTCTTGTCAAATATTGTCCGAAAACAGACAAGAAACTCAGAGTCCAAAAATGCAGCTTATAAGGTATAGAGATTGGTCAATCTTGGAATTATCAACTGCGGAATGTAGCTATAACCTACAATGATTGTATATTTGTTGACCATGACCTTACATCGGTTGAATCTTACAGCAAAGTCCAAATTCGATGTTAAAACTTAAACCCATCGAAAGTTGAACTTTTACTACAACAGCTTTGCTTCTTTCAGCTTGGTATTCATCAGCAAGAAAAGAAAGATTTTCTATGCATACAAAGTAAATTCTAAATATTAAGTTTCACACAGAACTGTAAAATGAAACTAGAAGAGATTAGGGGAGATAAATTTTTAGTTATTGTTTTCCTGACATACTTCTCATGCAGTTAAGGAAACTAGATGATAATCACATTAGAGCTAGCTCTTATACGGAAACGAATGTGAGAATAATAAGTAAATTCAAATAACCTGTGACTGTGGGAAGTGAGTTTTGATCATCCTTCCAATATTTTGAGTGTGGCTCAAATCAAGAGCTGCATCAACCTAGCATACATAAACAATAATGACCATCACATAAAAAGTGGAAGTTAAATTGAAAGGTCAATAGTCAACACAGCTACCCGATTGCAATATTCCAAAATTCCGAGCATCTATCAAGTCATTATTTCCATTTTTGCTATTCTAACTAAGTCATATGGATCTCTCCAAGATCATTCAAGATTAGCATCACTTGCTTACCTCATCAAGTATGTAAAGTGGAGCAGGCTTGAACAGAAGCAGTGCCAATATCAAAGATAGAGCAAGCAAAGACCGTTGTCCTCCACTTAGTTCTGACAACGACTGCTTCCAAACTCCTCCAAATGCAACACGAACCTCAAGCCCGTCTAAAAAGGTGCCACCCTCTGGAGGTTCCAACTTTGCTGTTGTTCCTGGCAATAATGTGGAAAAGATGGACCCAAAGTCGCTGACATTGTAACCAAAATGTTAGTCGTGGTTCAGAACTGATAATTCAATTGAAAGTTCACAAAACTAATATAGGACTCACGAGTTCACTTTCACCCATGTGATCTTTAATGTTTCTTTCTTCTTTTCATCAAGTTCGTCAATAACCTTCTTGATCTTTGCCTTATCATTCTGTGGGGAGAAAAAAAGGTGAGTATGATATAATATACTATAAGCCACAAAAAAAAAAAAAAAAAAACAGTAAATTGAGTAGGAAGCCAACCTCAACTATGTTCTTTTTGGATAATAGATCATTGTACTCATCTTCTGCCTTCTCAAACATTGCCATCACCTTTTTGTTAACTCTTTTCTCTAAGCTAAGGATGGAAAGGGGAAAAAAGGTGTCATTGCAGAAGAAAATGAATGATGACGTTAACAATAAATGTACATACGAAAACACAGAAAAAAAAAAACAAAAAAGAGAGAAATGCTTGCTTTATAGGCACTCATCTCCTAGAAAACTTGATAAACAAATTATATTCATACTGGAGCTTACCTTGATTGTTCAGTCTGTAGTATCTCGAGTTCATTCCTTGCTTTGTGTGGGTCCCGAGATGAAAAGTCATAGTCACTTCCACTTCTTCCAAATAGCTGCTTCTCGGATGCTATCCAGGCATGTTTCTCAATTAATCGGTCAACCTTCAAGGAGCAATCTTTTTGTTCCTCCTCCATCCTTCTCACCTAAGCAGTCCGAGATATTTAAGTGCGAAGCTTTGTTAAGCTTCAGAGCATTAAAAGATACTGATTACCATAGATTGTGTTCGAAGAAGGGCCAAGGTGAAGAAGATTGCAAAAGAATCGATTAGGTCTTCCTCTAGCAAAATTAGGTGAGTGAAAGAGTCCCATTGTGAAAGCTGGTTAGTTGCTAAGGTTTTGGAGCTTTTAACCTGAAACCCTAAAGCTCATCTCATATCACCATGGACCTGTCTCTCCCAGGATATCATTCGAATGATCTACGTATGGATGTCAGATGTGCACAATCTTATCCCTATGTTAAAAAAAATAGAGACTGTTTCTGGGTACGGAGTAGGATAATCATTGAAAACAACACGGTACACATCATATAAAGGGAAATGAATTATTCATCAGTTAAAGAAAGAGAAAGTAGTTGAAATGCACAATACCTCATTTTCCATCTTCTTCCTTTCTAGATTTGCTTCACTAATTTTGTTTTGGAGTTTTTGCTGCTCCGTCAATATGTGACTGATTTGTGAGTCACATTCTTTCATCTTTAAACGTGCTGAGTTAAGATCAGACTGAGTTTGGTCATGATTTTCCTTCATGGAGGCCACCTGTGACAAAAAAAGGTTGAGATTGTGAAAAAATAAATGAAGCAACTTCAATTGAAATTGGGAGAACTGAATGGTGAAATGACCTTGGCTTTCTGCTCATAAACTTCAGTTACCCAACTTTGGATTTGAGTCTGAAGAGAATCAAGTTGGCTTTCCAAGGAAGCGCGCTCTTCAGCTACGGCTTCCACTTCCATTATAAGCTTTTCTCTCTGGTTCTCATGCTCCTATCATATTTTCATGTCCGTCTTAGATGATGGTAAGGAAAAAAACAAATTTTAAAAGGGGAAACATAACCTAAAAAATAAACATGAAGTATAAAGTAACATGTATAAGCTAATGTGAGAAAGCAATAAAATCACAGAAAATATGAGGGCGTGAAACATTATTAGACAACAATAGTCCATAAAACGCCTGACAACGCACCCAGCTACTCACATGAAGCTCATATCGAACATTTAGTTATGGCTTTCTAAATGGAGAGTCAATATAACATACCTTTAGATCCTTTGATATTGACTTCATTTGAGCCTTTAAACCCTTGATCCTTTTGTCTAATTCTTTGAGCCTGGCCTCCCTACTGCTATCGTATTCTTTAATCGACTTCTCAAGAGAAGTTACCTTCTTAACACAATTCTGATAAACTTCTTCTTTCTTTTTCAGACTAGACTTTGCATCTGAAAGATTTTGCTCGATCTTCTTTAACAATTCTCCAAGCTGAATGAAGCAAGAGAGTGGTTCTAGTTTAGGAACTCTGGCTCTCGACATCTCATAAAAGCATGAGAAGCAAAGTGATGTTTATTGCAGATAATAATTTTACCTTGTGATGTTCATTTTGCTCAGCACGGCCTTTGAATAATTCAAGCTCATATTCCTTCAGTTTGAGCTGGTTGTTCAGTTCAGTGAACTTCTTTTGAAGGGGAAGCAACTGATTAATCTGCATAGGTATTCAAGACTAAAGTCAAATGACATTGATAAAATGTTGTAGGCGAAGAGCATACGTAATGACTTCCTAGGTAAACATAGAATGCAAGATACAGAGTTTAAACACCATTCACCAGCAATGAACCCACTTTAGGCAGATCTAGGATTATTTTAGCTAGCTTCCATTAGGTAACTAGATAAATATCTTAGTTAGCTTCCTGGCATTTATAATATCCCAAAGCTCAGGACCTATCGAATTTAGCTGAAGGATTTTCCCCTTCACACCTATCAGAACATTGACTCTACGAAGAGAATTTCTCAGATTTTTCATTCGGAAAATGCTAGTCACCGCTTTAATTAAACCTAATCTTATTTCTGAGAGCAAAAAACCCTGCTTTATGAGTTATCAGCAAATTTTGATGAAATTCCGTCCAAAATTTCTTACTCTCCAGTCTCCGCAACAAAACATGACCACAGAATATGTTACTTCAACTCTATGCGCCTAGTGTCGTAGCCATATATGACACGATACTCAAGGATATAGTCATATGGGTGGAGAATCTGTACTTGGAACCTTTTCCTTCCCAAGACTTGTGTCACAGATTTTGCTATTTTACAATGAAAAACACTAATTTTTCAAGATTATTAATAAATTTCAAATTTGAGAACGTATTCCCATATATGTCCTCAATCCTGCTTTGTCACAAAAATGTAGTCATGACAACACTATACCATATCCCGATCCGGCACCCTTAACCAAGTTCAAGTAACAAAGATCACAAGTCCACAACTCTACTACAATTGTCAGATGCTGTTTGACAAGAGATAAAAAAACACTAAACATGGTACAAACTTGCCAGTTGCCACAAATTGCATAATGTCAAAGCAGCCATTTAAGTAATTTGATCCATCTAATCACATCTCTATCTTTTCAATGACCTACCCCAGAAAGAAAAACAAAAAAGTATGAAAATAGTATGGAACATTAGCATACTTGGAAAGATAATTGTAGACTAACCTCAGCTTCGATTTTAGATAATCTTTTCTGGTGAGCATTAAGGTCTGACTCAGTCTCTGCCAAAACACAAAGACGACCAAGCAACTCACCACCACCCCTGAAACATAAACATATAGTCAGATGAAAAATACGCAGCAACGCTGTGGTTTACCCGAACCAAAAGGGAGATCAAGGCAGCATCCCCATAAGCGAACAAGAAATGCAAAAAGACTCTGCCAAAGGGATCGAGTGTTCAGTAACAAAATTGATCTACAAAAAATAATTACAGTAGAAAAACACAGAATCCAGACTGTCTAACATATAAACAGCGCTAAAAGCATTCACTATAATATACTATAACCGAAAGGTGGTGTGGTATAAAACCAGAAAGAAAAAATTGAGTCATGTTTCCAATGAACCACTTTACATTGACACTTGGACATGACCAATTCACAATAGCCAATCCCAAATCATTTTGGGTTAAGACATTGTTGTTGTGACTGTTGTTTAAGTAAGCCTTTGCCGTCACCAGAAATTTTTACATAACTTCTAAGATTTTTCGAGTGTCAGGGCTTGTCCTGCCTTTTCTATTCAGTAAGTCAAATCTAAGACGGGCCTATAATAAGTTAGCATAAGACCATTATTGCAGCAGAAGAATAGTAGTAAAACGGTCGCAACTCATACACCTACTTGTGATTTATTATACAGTCCTAATCAGATATTGAACTACTGTTACTCAGAAAAATGTTGTCAATCAACGCAAACTAATAACATTGTATGTAAAGTAAAAAATTTAAGGCTTTATGGAAATTTAGCAGTGAGTCAAAAATTGTGTTGGCTAGCTCAAATTAGAACTTCAAAAGACATGTAATATCTCTGACTGTGTTACCTGCGACTACCACCAGTCAAGAGGCCGCTTGGCTGAAATATGTCACCTTCAAGAGTAACACATGGCTCCCTGATGTCGATATTGCCTTCTTTGTTGAAGGCAACCTGTGAAAATCATTTTAAAAGGAAATCTGATATTAATGACCAAAACATTAAGTAGTACGTTAGATAAACATGAAGTTAGAGACTAGACCAACTTGATGCCAACACCAGAAATGGCCAATTAATCAACATATAACTTTTCATAGACCAGTTACAAATTACAATTTTGCCACACGTTGCTGTTTGTTACCTAGTCTCCTCTTAGTAGCAATTACGAAAAGGTAAAAAGAATGTCAAACCAACAAAATTATTATGTTAAACCATAGACAAACTCACCTTTACTGCAGCTTCCCTAGTCTTGCACACGAAGGTTGATCCAAAAACATACTCCATGGCACTCTGTAACCAGCATTGTCAAACGGGTCAGGCGGGTCGGGTCCTAGGTCAGAATACGGGTAAAAAAAAGTTTCTAGCGTCTTCTATTACAATTTTTAAGCCGCAAAAACATATTTTTTGTAAACTTAAATCATACTATAATTATATTCACCACTTATCGTAATTAATAGTATATTCACCACTTATGTTTTTAAGCCGCAAAAACATATTATAATGGGTAAATTACAAATAACTCTCTTATATAATCGACCTTTTTGAAATAACCCCTTTTATAATTTTTTATTCAAATAATTCCCTTTTAAAACATATTTTTATACAAATCAATGCCTCTTTACCGGAATAAGACTTATTTTTTAATTTTCCGGCCAAAAATTCATTTTTCTCTTCATTTTTCACTCATATAAGATGTTAAACTACTATTCTACCCATTTACTCACTATGTTGTTCCTTAAAATAACATAAAACGGTGAATTTATGTTTTATTCTTCTTCGTTCATAGTGCATGATTCAAGTGTATCAGATTTGAGAGAGGTTTGTAATTGGCTACAGGTTATGAAAACATAGTATTGATGTAGGGATTATGTTATAAGAAAGGGTAAATCGATCAAATCATAAAAAATGAATCTAGTTCCGGTGAATAGGCATTGATTTGTTGAAAAACAAGTTTTATAAGGGAGTTATTTGAATAAAAAATTATTAAAGGGGGTTATTTCAAAAAGGTCGATTATATAAGAGAGTTATTTGTAATTTACTCTATTATAATTAATATTATAATTATATTCACAACTTATCGTAATCATATTAAAGCATTCATAAAAATTAAATTAATAATTTTTTATTATTAATGATATAAAAGTTATATACGATTGATTTTTTTAATTAAAAATATTAAAAAAAAAAATTATTTATTTATTATTTCATATGGTATATAAATATTAGTATTTTAATAATATTCTAGCTTTATATTTGACCCTGGTCGAACAGATCGAGTCGGGTTTCGATCCTAAAATAACTTGTCATTTTAGGCTTGGGTGAATCGGGTCGCAGGTCAATATTTACGGGACTTTGATCTTGAAAAATGGGTCAGATTTACAGGCCGGGTCGAGTTTTGGCAGGTCTACTCATAACTGTGCATACCTGGCAAACGGGAATGCTCGAGTTGAGTTTGATTTCGGGTTTAACATAATTCGGGCCGGGTCGGGACAGACCAGTTCGTGTTCGAGTCATTCTTGGGTCAGTTATTATTAAGTTATTTAGGGATAACGGTAGTTCCAACAATAAACATTTGGGTCGGGTCAATTCGGGTTCGGGTGTCGGATCGGGTCGACTTTGCTAGGTCTATAACTGTGTTATTCTGACTAACCATGTCCGTGTCTGACACGTGTCGGCTACAACTACTTTATGCAGATTTTTCTATTTTGTGTTCTAATGTGAAGTGCCAAAGTGTCGTGGCTGTCAGACATGATACGTGTCGGACACACGACACAACAGCTAAGTGAATTGTGGGAGTAACATAAGCTCATATTACTAATATGATAAAAAGAGAGAGCAACTATCCTTTAGAATTGTAAATACCAAATAGGAACATAACAAAACTATGGAAAAGGGAACAGACTCAACAGCAACAGCTTCTCATAGCATTCCCATTTCTCGAGGATCAGACAGGAACACAGCCCGTGTAAATGTAAGTATTGGTTATTGGATTCGCTCAACCCCTAGCAAATCGCTAATAGGTTTGAATGCGGTGGTGGAGCGAAGGAGGGAGAGGGAGCTCGCCCCCACTGAGAATGGAAAAGTTCGAAGTTTTTAGTTAAATTTTCGAACTTTTTTCAAATTTACATTATGAACCGTTCGCCCCGCTGAAATTTTTCGCCCCCTTAACCCTGGCTCCGCCACTTTTTGCGTAGTCTAGCATCATGGCATTTGCTTAAAATTGTTTTCCATATCAGACTTTAATAAGAGCATATTGCGAATCAGATGTGTATTTATATCGACTTAGGCAACCTGGGATAAACATTAAATTACGTGCTAAATGCGAACACGGTGCATAGTCTTTATGAACAGCCAAGTGCCCAGTTCGCGCCATGAGATCACGGCATGCAACTTGGCACAAGCAATGATCACATCATGCAAGTTGGCACAACCAATGATCACATCCTTATATATACGGTTATCCAGGCAGCATAAAAGAGTACCTTCAAATCATCATCATATTCCACTAAAGACAGTGCCAGTTTGGCATTCTCCTTTCCAACCTACAAACCCAGAAGCGTAGGGACTATTCATATGACATATTGTTGCAAATGGCCATGTTGAAACAAGAAACATAAAGTATAACTTACCAAATTGGTTGCGGCTTGCTGTTTATTAGGTGGTATAACATGAGCCTGAATTTTATTTAGAGGAATAATGGTGACTCGTCTACGAAGATCACCATTTTGCAGAAGTTGTTTGCCAGTAGTTTCCGTGTCAACAACGACGTTGAACAACCTACCTCCAGCTACCACCTACAACCGACATGGTAATTAGAGAGACACACAGAAGTATACAGGGGTAGTAATTCTTGGGCTCATTGTAAAAATTATCTTCGAAGGAGAATAAACAAGTCAAGAATACGTAAGATACCTCCAGAGCAGTCATTGTAGTTCCATCTTTTATTTTGATGAGTTTTGCAATTACGCCTTTAACTTTTGATCTGTCAAAATTTCTACTAGGATCACGGTACGTGAACTCAATATTTGCCAACTGTGCATTAAGCCCCCTTATTTTATCTTTCAGTCTCTGCACCTCGTTCCATTCAGCCTCACGCTCCTGATAAAAGAAAGGATATGAAGTGCGTTTTAGAATAGTTCCTAATATGTGCAGACTCACATATGAGTATCCCGCATTGAAAGACAAGAAGTTCATCGATTTTTAGCCCAAATAGTTGCTTCACCCCAATTGGTCTGGGATGAAACATCCTTTAAGCTTACAAAGTGGACTCGGAGACCGTTCTATGTGGAATTTGGCTTCATATAAAGACCTTATGTAGAGAATCAATGCGTTGATTTTGGTCTTCTTTATAGGGAAGGGACTCCAATGATTTTATAACATCTTCAACTTCTCTTTTCCTAGTAGTCAATTCCTTCTCTACAGCGGTAGCCTCATC
>VHZZ01000309.1:111429-127127 GCA_009801015.1 Silene noctiflora
GGGCCTTTACTCAGATTAGATAGATTCTTATCCTCCAACATATCGCCTGTCTGGTTGTCTCTACCCATGCCCCTGTAATTTTTGTCTAGCAATTAGGGGTCGTTTGGTTCACTGTTTAGGAATGGAATGGATTGGGATGAGAAACTATAGAAGTATGGGATTCTAATTCCATACCTTTCAAAACATGTTTGGTTCATTAGAAAAATAAACATAAAGGAATGGAGTTTGAATCCATGGGGAGGGGGTGGGTATGAGATTCCAAGGGGTTGGGGTGGAGATAGAATCCGTTGGATTCTAACTCCATTCCAAAATACCCCAACCAAACACTAGAATGAGTAGAATCCATTCCATTCCATTCCAAACCTCCCAACCAAACACCCCCTAAGAGTTGGGGAATAGAGTTTTGTTTTCTTTTTTCAGATGTAATTATTCCCTCTAGTTTTTCTTCTTCTTCAACCATGGCTCAAGGTTTCAAGANTTGAGTTATCAAAGAAATGGAAGGATTAATTTTTTTAGATAAACTGATGCATCAGAACGAGGTTCTGGACTTAGAAAGCGATTCTTTGGGATTAGTTTTTTTTTTTGCATGTATAAATGTGAGACCAATAATCTAATTCGATTATTCAACGAGGAATATCTAAAAAATCTCAGTTGAGACCATCTGGTATAAATTTTTTTGGTTTTATTCTTTCCGATTTGCTGAGTAGTTGATTGATCACTTGCAGCTGGAAGTAGTTGGCCCCGGTGGAGATCCCGAAGGGCATGACCATGATGAAGACGAACACCACCACTAATTGTGGTTAGCAAATTGTAGTGACTAGTATGATTAATAAAGATCATCTGGTGAGAAAGACGCAAATTCTGTGTAACTTCTACTGCTGCTTTCCCATTGAAAAGCTTAAAGCTTGTTTTTGTTTTGTTGGGGCCTTAGATAAATATCGTGTGGTAACAATTTAATTCTGTTCTTGTTCTGTTTTGAGGGAAACACGACTCCGAGTTGTTTCTTGGTAGTCGACCTGGCAATTTGAAGTATAAATTCCTTTCACACATCTTTTGTTCCTGAGCAAATAATCTATGGCTTCTCATTTCTTTTATGCTGCCGGACTGTTGAAACTCGGTTTCAGATCCGTTGAAATAATTGTAATACTTTTATCTTGTGTCAAACAATTGTATGCATACACGATCAAAGTTTTATTCAATTGTTTGACTGTATGCATACAAGACCATCTTATATACGCGAGAGCTTTTGTATAATCCTATAGGTTTTGCTTTTTAGTGTTTTGACTTTTGAGCCAAGTAACTCCGCACAATTGTGACACCCTTGTTCTTCTGGACAATGATGGTGCCGTCACTGGATGGTACCACCATCAATCGCCTTACTATGGGAACTAAAAGTTCGGAGTAGACTAGAAACTTGTTGAAAATTTTGGCATTTAGAGTTATAATATTCCGTATACAGTGATAACTGGTAAATAAAATAATGTCATATAAATCGAATAATTATCCCTATACCATATTGGATTACATAATGAAAATTGTATAAATTACAATCAACTTCAACTTGATATTTTCAGTGGCGTAATAAGAATTTGTAATTGTGATGACATTATTCCGTCAGAAGTTTGACCTTTCACAAGGAGCAAGTGGAAAGCAAGTGGCCTTTCACAAGGAGCAAGTGGAAAGCAAGTGGGAAGGGGGTGACAAGCTTGTGACCATCACATACATATAAAATAAGCGGACGATGTAATTTTATGATGACATTGTCACACAATGCATGTTGTATATTCTTCTGCTCCCACTCTTCCAGTATAACCCCCACTACATGGATGGAGCTACTCTATATATGTTTCTTGTTTCTTATCTTTTCTTTATTTTCTGTATTTATTTATTTGTTTATTTTATATGGCTTCGATGATATTTATTTGGCATTTTGGCCAACCAACCAAATTATTATGGAGATATATAGAATCCACTCATTTTATTATTCTTTGGCTTAAAGTTGCTATCTCTATCAAATCAATGATGAGAATGGACCACATATATACGAAGTAGTATACATTGGGAATTTGAGACATGGAGTTATTTTCACACCACAAACAATTTTAGATAAAACACATCTTATTAACTAAATTTTTAGAAGACTATCTCCTAATTTGATGATTATAACAAAATAACTACTCCTTCCTTCTCATTACATTTGTTGCTTTTTCATTCTCTACGAGATATTTTAATTTAATGTAAACAAATAGTTGCGCTGGAGGGACTAACTTACCTATTGTAGTTAGTAAGTCTCTTAAGACGGCAATATCTGTCTTAAAATGAAAACAGGTCAAATATACTCGCTCCCACATATATAAGACAAACCTTTTGTTAGTCCTAAGTCCTGGCTCATGACTTCAAAGAACTTCTCTTTTCATCTCATCGACCATGCTTGATCCGTTTTAAGATTAAGACGAATAATTAATACCGTCTTAATTAAGACTTTATGATTGTAATTAGGCAATTGATATGCTTTTAATAATTTCATACTAATGCTAATAAATCACTTTGTCCCAATATATAGACATATAAATGCAAAATTTTCAAAAGAAATTATTTAAATTTTTTTAGCTATTTTCTTTCACCTATTTCCTTATGCATATTTGTTTATAAATATCTTAATTCAGTTCGAATATAATTATTTTCGACAATGAACGTTATTTATTTAAGAAAATGACTCTAGATGGCGTATATAAAGGGATAGGGCTACAAAGATAAATATGTTGCTGACGAGAGTTGAACCCTAACTCATGATCAAGACTGCCACCTCTCATGACTTTACCGACTTCTATCAGATATTTGTATTGAATTTCTAGGAGGTTCGAAGCTTTTCGAGCTCTTTGTTTATAGTTAGGTATCATTGGAACATTTTAATTTGTTGCCAAAAAGGGTAATGCACCATAACCTCATTATTCTCCTCTTTTTGTAATAAAACTTTTTAGAAGAGCTTTCTATCATGCATATTGCATAAAAGTCATATAGGGTTATTCATTATCTCTCAACCCTATATAATTAAACAGGTAACAGAGTCAGATATTATTGATGTCATTGATATTGCTGTAAAGCAACACCAGTCAGATACTACCATCCTGGCTATGTGTTTGAATGCTCTATTGAAGCTTTCTTCTCGATTTCCTGCATGTTCCCACTATATATATGTTTAATTTTGTTTTTCCTTTATCTCTCAACCCTATATAATTACTTTTGAAAATGTATTAAATCGAGTTAAACTAAGTTGAAATTAAGAAATAAAGAAAGAAAAGGACCTCACCTAATGTTCACGATTAAAAAATAATTAAAAATCTAGCTCCCTTGAATACTTAATTATTCACAAATAATATATTTGTTTGAACATATACACGGAGTAGAGAGTAAAATTTTATGAAGTAACAATATAAGTTTGATAAAAAAAAATAGAAAATAAAATTTAATAATTGCATTTTTAAATGGATAAGAGTAAAGCATCAACGTTCCATCAACGAGCACAACTTCTTATTTAAGACGGCCTCTCACACAAATGCAAGTGGGTGGGAAATGGATATACATGTCTAGGTAGAATGACACTGAAACTCAGTATAATCAAATGATGTTATTTATTAATTGGGACTAACATAGTATCGAGATTTAGTATAGACATACAAATTATAGTGTTGTTGGTTTTGACGTGGGAATTATGGTGCATGGGAGAAAGGGAGGATAATATGATCTAAAAGGCTATGGCATTGGCGGCGTAATATAAGATCGACACATGTTATACATTATAACATTTTGGGAAAGAAAACAACGCGGTTTTTGTAAGTTTCCTTCATTCTTCATTTATTTAAATATATTATTTAAATATATGATGGACAGCCATACAAATTAAACATGTACTTACATAATACGAGAATACTCTATAATATTATTGTTCCTTATTTTTATTCCAAAAAGTTAAGATACTAAAATGATCACAACCCTTTATTTGTTGATTTTTGGTGATTTTTACGAATTTGCTTCACAGTTGTGATTAAGACAATTGAAGTGACTTTCATGGGTGAAAATTAACATTGTGTGCAAAATGAATCTTTGTAAGGTGTGTGTTTGTGTACTTGTAAAGATGTTTGTTAAAAGTTGTTCACATACAAACATTACCCATTCATTCAATGGCTCCCGCAAATTACGGGATAAGAGGATTAAATAATAATTCACAAATCACAATAGACTCAGTGAGTCATTTTACTTTATTCCATCATAATTCAGAACCTAACAGTAATGATTGAATCTTTGGCTAGATAGAAAAATGGAAAAAAAAAAAAATCCCTTTCATACAAACATTAATGAATAAAAAAAATTATTAATGTAAGAGTTTAAGTTATAAGCGAAATTTCTATTAAGATCTTTTTATTTTTTAAAAGTAAAAGTGAATTTGTTTACTCCAAATGGTCTAAATTTTATTATAAGGCAATCGAACGGTCAGGTTTCAACATTGTCTTGTTACATAATCTCATTTTGTGATAAATTTGTATAAAACCGTCTTATATATAACTATTCTCAGAAATACCGTGAATCTAAAGTCGTGGATGGTAAAATTAAAGATGGTGGGCAAAATGAAGCTTTATAAGAGGTGTACTTGTAAAGATGTTAGTTAAAAGTTGTTCACATAGAGGCATTAATTAGTTAGTTAATTAATAAATTAATTAATTAATTAAGGTAGGATAGTTCAATTTTTGTTAGTAGAGTTTATGTACGTGAATGCATGTGAGAGCTTTTTAGTCACTTTAACTAGTTTTTAAGATTCGAATAACCTTTGTGGGAAACAAAGACCTAATATATATATAATAAATTAACACCATACAAACTAGAATAAAATTATTTTATAGCATCAGACAATTATTGTTTAATAAATTAATGTCGATAAATAAGTTATTTAGCATACAAAAAAATTGTTCTCCGAGGTATATGCAATGGTTGTAGGGAAACTCGAAATACAAGCTTAGCTTATTAGATCGATCTTTAATTTTAACGCTTTTAGGCAAAAATATTAGTGTCTTATACAATAATTACTAGATAAGATAAATACAAACATTTATATTTTAATCTTACATTGATTTACAAACAAGTATTAATTAGTTTAGGAATAACACGTAAGTGCTTGTGGTTTACTAATTAAAACAAAGGTAGGGAGTATTTGCTATATATGAATTATTTTTGGAATCATTTCGTTTCATGACAGCTAAAAAGTTCCTTATATTTTTTGAGGTAGCTCGAAATTAAAACCAATAACTCATTAAAACGTCTGAAATTTGAACTCTGATCTGAATGGATCCTCCACATAATATAGTTTCAACTAATGAAATTTTATACTCGAAAATTGGACGGTGAAAAAATAATAGTTTGTATTTAAAATGAGATTCCCTAGCTAATTGAATAGGGTGGGTGTGAAGTTGACAATTATGAAAAGGGTTAGATTGCACTATAGTATAGTATAGTATAGTTATGTATGTGTAGCACTAACACATTCTTTGCCTCCAAATTATCCTATAAGTATGTAAGAAATGGAATGTCATAATGTTGACTTTGTTGTTGATAAAAGTTATTATTAGATGCTATTTTGTAGTGATACCAACGGACCAATCTCTACGCGGTTACTTACTCAATTTTAAGCTTAGAAATGACAAAGTCAACGAATTTGCACTAACAAAAAAACAGTGGGCTTCTTATAAAAAAAAAAAAAAACTTAAAAGATTTAAAAAGAAAAAAAACACATGACAAGTATGTAATCAAATTATTTATAATAATTTGCTTAAACAATCTGTTTATGTGGTTAGTAATATGTTGAATGTATGTTAGGCATTTAATTGAAGTTGAATGGACGTTATTGGTAAACATAATAACACGATTTTTGTAAAAGACATTGTTCACCTATGCAAGATCGAGTGGTACAATTAAGATTTAAAGCCAAAGATTTGGGATTTGTAATATAAGTAAAAAAATATTAGTAAGGGTAAGGTAATCACAAAGATGTGGTAACTTTGAGAAAAATCTAAAATGGTTCCTTAAAATATTTAAATTTTCATAAATAGGAAGAATGAACGATATTTTCGACTTACACCGGTCTCTCAACCATTAACAAGATCAACACATTATCACATACGTTTTACGAATGTCCCTTGATTGGTTATGTTATCTAAGATATGAATATTATTAGCTTTACATTTTTTTGTCAAATTATGATAATATTGCAAGTTAATTAAAGTCTTCTAATGAAACTCAATTATCTCAAAGACGTAATTCCAAATGATGATTTCATTAGGATTATTTTTATTTGGTGGAATGCATGGTTTTTAGAAATGACATTATCTTTAATAATGTTTATTTCAATAATATCAGCAAACTTATTCTCTTATGCAGTAATAGTATCAAGATTTGGAATGAGACTAGACATAAGGATCTCATCAATCCCGAGAAATATATGTCAGTTAGAAACACTACCAGTAAGAAAGAAATTTGGTGGGAGAAACCTAGAAACGGTTTTCTAAAGCTAAATTTTGACGGATCGAAAATAAATGGAAATAAAGCTGCTTTAGGATATTCTATAAGAGATCATAATGGTAATGTCGTTTTGTCAGGAGCAAAAAAGTGTGGATCTAATAATATTCTTGTTGCGAAAGCTCTCGCTTTAAAAGAAGGCATTTCAACCGCTAAACACTTAGGAATCTCAAAGTTAATTGTGGAAGACGATAATTTATGTGTTATTAACTCACTTCGTTGTACTTGGTAAATTCCTGGGGAAATTTCTAATATTATCAATGCAAGGATGTGAAATTAGACCTTCATTTCTTCGATGAAGTGATAATTAAACATTGCTTTCATAAAGCCAACAAGGTTGCTGACTTTATGGCTTCTATTGGACATTCATATCCAACTCTTTCGAGATAGTTTGAAAGCCAGTGGCTTCAACTTACCTCACTCATTCGAAAAAATGAGATAAGTTGGTCATAGCCTAGAGGATCAATCTAGTTTTCTTACCTTAAAAAAAATCATATACTTGGAACAAAACTCTATATATAACTTTGTTTAACAGAAGAGGGAATAAACTCTAGTAAAGACTCCTATCAATAAGCTCATTTCAAATACTCCCTCCGTCCAGATCATTTGTTGTCCTTTTTTATTTTGGGATGTCTCAATCAATTGTTGTCCTTTCTATTTTAGAAATGCATTTGAAAAAAAAATTAATCTTTTACACTCAATTTGATCCACTTGTTATTTAATAGCGTAGTTGCTATTTAATGTACGAGATTTACTTATTCGTGAATTTTTTTCCATAAGTTTTCCATCATCTACCCTCTTTTCTTCTTCCTCTCAAAAATTAATAAAATTCGTAGTAAAATTTCTCAATTATACATCTTAGATCTGGTATTAATCAAATAATAATTTCATTTTAAACTTAGTAACACATCAATTTATTGTATCAATTTAATAACATCACATAATTTGAGGGATATTTTATTTAAAATAGGGTTTTAATTGGGAATGGATAGTAGCAAAGGGGAGGGCAGGTGGCGGATACGCAGAGGGAGGGGCGGTGGACGACGATCTGGTGATCGGCGAGCAGCTGCGGTAGACAAGGGGTAATGCGGTAGGGAAGGGGTAGTCGAGAGGTAGGTTGGACTGGCAGAGGGGGAAGGGGCGGTGATGCAGAGGAGGAGGTGGGACAACGGTGACGACATAGGGGGTGGTTGGGCAGTGGCGGCAAGGGTGTGAAGGAAGTTGAAAAGAAATTAGAAAGGAGAACAAACTTGAAAGAATGGTGTTAAAATGAGAGGGGTAAAAATGTAAAATGCGTTGATGAATGAGCATAACCCTTTAATAATTGACCTTCTCTTTTTTCCTTAATCTTTGTGCCAAAATCAAAGAATAATAATTAACCGGGATGGAAGGTTAATAAATATAATAAATAGTTGATAATAATAAGACAAGGACTAACGTGCATGTGTTTAAGAGGGTTGAGGTTTACATGCAACATGCATTCCTATAGTTCAATACTTCAATCACGCTTAATGGCTTAATGGTGTCACTAGCACAGATCCCGCGCCATTGCGCGGTATATAGAGTTTTTATTTTTTTAGTATTAAATTTGCACACCATAAATATTTAATATTTCTCTCTTTTGTATTTTGATATGAAACAAAAAATTTGAAATGGAAAACTAATCAAAGAAAATTAAGTTAAGGTGTGATTTTTTTTAAATGATTTTTTTTGTCACGAAACTAATAGTAAATACTAAATATGTGTCAAATTATTATCTACATTCTACAGTAATATATTATTGCATTATTAAAAAATTTAGTAACATCTACAGTAATATATTATTGCATTATTCAAAAAATTAGCAACTTATACTTTATAGTTTAAAACCAATTTTAATTTATTTTAATGAAAAACTCATAATTATGAATTTAATTAAATGATTAGAGTTTAATTATAAGAATATATTCATTGAAAATATAATAATGTAATGAAATAAAGTTTTACTTATTGCCTTATTTAGATAGATGCTTTTTGGAGGGAAAATTAAGAGAATTTTTATTCTCTTAGTAATAAGGGGGATTATGGATAACTTGTTTTTTATTTCTAAAGCCTAGTAATTATTGCAAAAGGGCCATAAAAGTGATAAGGCAATCACGTGCATGTTTCTGAAAAGTGATATTTTGTTCCTAACCTGACTAGCTAAATTGCAAATGAATTATAAGACCATTACAATATAAAAGTTGAAAACTTTGATTATGTGATTTATGGTCGATAATACCTCTATCTTAACTAATGCTACTTAGTAAGTTGGACTATCTTACTTATTATTCAAGCAGAGTTATTGGTTCTGTTTGGCAAACAACGGAAGCAGATTTATGATAGCGGATAATGCTAGCAGAATGCGGTTAGCATATTTTAGTAGTAGGTTTGAGTATCAAACAAATTAGCATAATTTAAAAAAGGTGTCCGATAGTTAGCAGATTTTAGGAAAATTTGAATGATTTTATGAATAAATTGAATATGCTTCATCATATTCAAAAACAGTAGATTACGACTAATATGCTATTAGAATACGCCGTTTAAATTACCAAACACATGAAAATAGTAGATTGCTTGGTCAACTACTAATTACACCGAAATCTACTAATTTCGCTCAATATGTTGTTTACCAAACATGATCATTATGAACTCCGTAACAAAATCTAAATTATTTAGCTTATATTTTTCAATTTTCATCATTCTTACGCTGTTTTTGATGGTTAAGACGGAATTATCTGAAAATTATTAAATAGATTAAAAGTTTGAGTTTACTTTTTTCTTATATTGCACTACTACTACTACTACTAGCTAGCTAGCTAGCTTCTTTGATGATTTATTTAATTTGTATCAAAAAAGGCAAGAAAATCCAACCTTGTATCTATCCCTAATGGGAATCAAACAATTACATTAAAATTAAGAAAAAATTTAAAAAACTACAAGCAAAAAGGAAGAATTTCTTAAATAATAATCCCTAGTTGCGTTTGTAAATATAAGTATTGGATAAATGTTTTCCTTTTATAATAGTTTTGGGCTACAAAGTAATAATTAATTAAATTAGAGAACAAATATTGTTTCTTTAGCTACCGTTTAATTTCTTTAATTTATTTTTGTGAGCAGTGTTTTAAAGTAAAGATTCTAATCTAAGTGTGATAGCTAGCCTTTCTTAATTTGTGTTAGATCAACTCATTGATAAAAGGGACATGTAGCATCTAAAAAGACTTTAAAAATTATTAAAATTAAACACCTATGAAGTAAAAAATATAAAACTAACCTTTTCAAAATATTATCCCGTATAATATAATTGATATATGAGTACATGACGCTTCTATACCGTATACACCTGTCATTAATCAGTTATGCTTTTGTTTATTCATACTACCTTTTGCGAGAGGTATAAGGATATGACATAATTTTTAGGATGGTGAAGTGGATACCTGACAAATGTAAATCATAAATTCATGTTCGGTCACACGGTTCTATGAATAAACGTAATATAATTAATTTGTCAAATATTTTTAGTAACTATATATAAAAACTATATATATAAAAACTATGTAGTACTATTACAAATAGATAAAAACTCAATCTTCATGTGAAGAATAAATACGACTCGTATATATCTAGGTGTAAAATATAAATCGCTTAGATGATATTAAACTCGAAATTGGTCACAACTACCACATGTAGGGGTGTTCCAAGGACTGTTCGGACGAAAATCGAACCGGCCTAGACCAATGCATCCAAATGAATTATAAATATGATTTATAACATCTTATCGAAAATAATCTCAATTATAAGAATATAAACATAAATAATTAACTCCCATTTTTATTGAGATAATATTTTTTTTCAAACTAAGTACCTTGTACCGTAATAAAATATCTAAAAAAATATCAAAAAGGTAATTCTGAAAAATAAGTGGAATAATATAAAAAACAAAATGTTTTTTTCACTTTTTTTGTTTTGTTTTGAGGAACCCTTGACGGGTACTAATTCATTGGTAATAAATCGTTTGCTGCAGCAGCAATTAAGTAAAACAATAATAAAAACCGTAAGTTTTTCAAGAGATCGTTTCTCTTAAGAATTTGTGTAATAAAAATTGATTCTCTTGCCACAAAAGATTAACGGCTTTGGTCATTGTCTTTCTTCCCTTTTCATGGATGCCTCTCCTTTAATTCTTTCTTGCTGGTTTACACACAATTACACACACTTTCTTATTATTAGTGATTTATTGCATATTCCTTTATTTGTTCTATCTACCCTCCCTTTTTTCTCCTATAAATATCGCCTCCTCGCTTCTATTTCTACTTCATTGCATTTCATTTCGATTAATTCATATCTCTATTTCTTATAATAATAATAACTCGCTTATTTACAAATCCGCGGTTTTTTCAAGTTCACCTTGTTGCATATCGACTATGAGTTATTCAAGTTACCCTACCGGTTCTGGTTAGTTTATTATATTACTTATTACGTACATTTGTACATGGCCTTAACTTGTCACAAGCTAAGTGAATGTTAATATATATGCATGGAAATTAAAAGTTGCGTTTGTTTTTGATTAATTCAGGTTCAAGACAAGCTAGGAGAACATTTGAGTTTGGAAGGACGCATGTAGTTAGGCCTAAAGGAAGGCACCTTGCCACAATAATTTGGCTACATGGACTCGGTGACAACGGTTCAAGGTGCTCATTTAATATACCTAGCTCGTTTTAATGTTGTATAAGACGGTCTCATCAGTAAGACCACCCGTTAACAATAACACCAATAAAAAACCTCTAATAAACCTGGAATCATAATTGACAACCTTATATAGATGACAATCATATTTAAGCTAACTAATTACGGTTTTTCTAACGTCTGCTCTAAAGGCACATGTTAGAAAAACCGAACTAGTTATTACTTTACTGCTAAGTTACGTCTTTTGCATTTGATTCTGTATGTCGTATTCTTCCGAGAAAAAAACGACGAAATGTGCTGATTTGGGTTAATGTTGTTCTTGCAGTGTGTGTCAGCTCTTGGAATCACTGCCTCTTCCAAATGTAAGAATACTTGTTTAATTTTCGATGTTATAATTTGATTCTTCATTTCGACAGTAAAGTTGTAATATAATCAGTTAAATTCAACTGATATATGTGTGATGTGTGTGCAGGTTAAGTTTATTTGTCCAACTGCGCCAACGCGGCCTGTGGCATTGCTTGGTGGATTTACCTGCACTGCATGTAAGCTCGCTTCTTCAGAAGTTCTTAATTATTTAATGTTCGAGTACTAAGAAAGTTTAAAACCCCGAATCAGTATAGTCAGTCATTCTTATGATCGTCGCTTTATTACAGGGTTTGATGTAGCAGAGATTTCCGAGGATAGTCCAGATGACATAGAGGGATTGGATGCATCCGCTGCACATATTGCGAATTTGCTGTCAACTGAACCTGCTGATGGTAAATGTCAAAACTTCCACTCCTTAAAATTGATGCGACAGTATAAAATGACAAGTCTCCCTGCACGCCAGGTGACAGTAGCATAGCATTGTCCCTGAATAATTCGTCGTTAAATTTAGGGACTTTTAATTTTCCACTAAAGTTCATTCGGGTCATTTCAAGTGGAGTCATATCAGGCTCCAATTGTTTTCTTTGAGTCTGATTGAGGTTCAGCGAGATTATTCAAGTCGGGTTACTTTTGCAAGGTCTATTGATTGTTGTTTATTTTTCTGACACCGACTTTTGGTAACACAGTTAAACTAGGTATCGGAGGATTCAGTATGGGAGCTGCAGTAGCTCTCTATTCTGCCACTTGTTTCTCTGTCGGAAAATATGCCAATGCAAATTTCTATCCTATCAATCTGAAGGCTATAGTTGGCCTTAGTGGGTGGCTTCCTGGTTCAAGGTTCGACCGGACTCTTAATTCCTCAGCTCTTTTGTGATTTAACTATAGCAATGATCATTGATAAGATGTCTAACTAATGTAGGAGTGTGAAGAGTAAGATAGACGCCTCATATGATGCTGCAAGGAAGGCTGCGTCTTTGCCCATTTTGCTCTGTCATGGCCAATGTAAGTCATTGTTTACACCCCAAGATGAAATATCTGATTATTGGCCAGGATCTACAGTCGTAAATTTATAACAAATAACTACAACTGATTCGACATTTTTATGTGCAGCGGATGAAGTAGTTGCGTATAGATATGGAGAGAGATCTGCACAAGCCTTGACTTCAGCTGGGTTCCGCAGTCTCACATTTAAGTGCTACGATGGGTATGTACTCTCTCTTTCTCTATGAAAACAACGACTATTTTTCCGCTGACATGAACCAGTGAGGCATTGTGGACTTGTGGTATAGTTGTTACTTGTTTGCGCTAACAATCATTCGGTTCACAATGCAGGCTTGGGCATTACACAGTGCCAAGGGAAATGGATGAAGTATGCAACTTTTTGGTCTATAGGTTGGGACTCGAGAACTACCACTGAATTTCCGAAGCATATAACATAACTTGATAATCTTTGTGCATTGGTGAAAACAAGAGAAGATGTGATAATGGTGGTTGAAGAATATATAGTTTGAGACATTGCAGTATAGTTTGGAAGAAAATTCGATGATACCTTTTAGGCATATCGCCTTTACTTAAATAACTTATTAATGTAATTTTTTGTATTTTTTTCGAGTTTTGAAGCCTCATGCTTCTGCTCATAAGTTCTGGTTTTCTATATTTAGATTAGTAAATGAGATTGGTTGTTCTATAAATCTATCATATGGCAATAATATTATTAGTATACTATTTTGATTATATATGGGTGTAATGGGGACTGACCTTAATTTTTGGTGCCTTCAATCACTAATGCTTCTTTGATCAAGTGATCTTATTAAACCTGCAACCCGTTTTCACAAGCAATAAAATCCGACTAATGGAAGTCCAAATTCCAACACACGCTAGTACGCTACTAGTATCCTCGCGATCTTATTTCTAATTCAGTACTAATTTTCAGGACTTTTGCATGAGTTTCTTCTTCATAGTCGTCCTACCAAGACTTCCAATTCATCTTATTTTACAAGCAATAAAATCCGACTAATGGCCCATGGATTGTTGGACTTATATGAAACATGACCCACCATGAATCAGGTATGGGCCGTGTGCCGACCCGGCTCTATTATTTATTTCTCAAAACAAATAAAAGTAGGATATATGTTATGACTCTTCTGAGTAGATCTCGCAATCAAGTCAAACAAAATTGGGTGTGAGTCGGGTCGATTTGGTTTTGCAAGATACACGTCCAAACCTAAGTCCAACCTTTTCCTATATTATCGCATTTTCGTAAAATGATCATATCTCTCTTGTTTTTGTCTGCTAGAAACGTAAGAGGATAAGCTATCACCTTCAATTGAAATTACTTCAATATCATGTCTAGAGCTTCAGTTATGACCGTTTAACGTTGACCCATATTGTAGGCGGATTCCAAACTTCATGTTTGGGGTGAAGTTTATGTTCTTGTTATTGCTTAGGGGCTTATACTTCTAAACTTTCGTTCTAATGCTCGTTTATGGTGTGATGACACTTGTTAGTGTATGCCCCCCTTTCACATGTTTTCCTTAGATGGTCATTTGTGATAGTCGTTCAAAGCGGCGGCTAAAAGATTGAATCAGTTATTTTAATTACGTTAATTAGTTGTTTTCATTTGTTTGATTACGTTGTCGTCATGATAAAAACGGTTTTTTTAAGTTCAAAGTTAATTGCATATCGAAGGAGGTTAGTCAGAAGTTAAGTGAATAATTACAAAAGGGCAAAGTTGGAAGTTCATTACTAATTATCAACGATATTTAGTAATGTGTCGATGATATTTAGCATCACTCAATTATAATTTTTGTATACTTGTTCCAAGACCACTTTTATGGGTGGTAGGTTCGTAAATCTATTTAATGCTCCATCCGTTTTGGTTATTTGTTTGCCTAATATATTTTGAGGTGTCCCAGTCAATTGTTTGCCTTTTTATTTTAGGAATGCAGACAATTGGATGCTCCATACTTAATTTAGTTCACTTGTCATCTAATAATTAAACCCCTCCTCTTTCTTTGTCTTTGTGTTAAGACTAAAGGCAAACAGATGATCAGGACATAGGGAGTAATATTTTCCTTACTAAACACCATTATCCCTTTATTTTTTACTCATAAATTTAGAACCTTTCAATAATGCAGAATATGATCTTTGTCAAAGATATCGATTATGGTCAATAATATCAAGAATATTTGTACCACAAATCAAGTACCTAATTAGTCAATGGATATATCTTATAAATGTATATTATGTTAGTTTAGGATGTTATTTGATTTTCCTTTATTCTCTCCTAAACTCATGGAGATTGACTAACATTAGAGTTGTGTACACACATTATGTAATTAGTATAAATAGCCATGTAATTTACTCATTCAATATATACATAAACACCATTCTTTACATAGTATCACGATCTATACCGATTCTTCTCATCATCGTCTTTGCTGCGCTCTCACCACTCGCTGCATCCATGACATCCTACACCAACACCCTCATCCCAAATGTCGATGAACCCACACTTCCCCATCTCCTTCCCCACTAGCACCAAACTCACCGCCAATACATACCGTTCGTGGCGCTACCAGATCACTCGTCTTCTACAAGGATACGACGTCTTTTCGTACCTTGATCGAACGACAACCCCACCTCCTCCAACCGTCACACCCACGTCGACGAAAGCTAAACCCAACCCAGAACGAGTCTCTAATCCAGCCTATCGCTAGTGGTTTCGATAAGACCAACTCATCCTTTGTATTCTTGCCGGTACGCTCCACGAAACCGTCTCCCCAATTATCCTAGATGCCAATACTTCTCACGAAGGTTGACAAACCCTCGCTACTACCTATGCTAACCCATCCCGAGGACACGTATTACAAATCAAAGATCGCCTTCGTAACATCTCCCTCGGTGACAACTCCATCACTAACTACATGCTATCCATCAAAGCTTGCACCACCCAACTCGGTAAACCGATGGACGCCGAGGACATTGACGTGCAGGACAGCGGTCGTCATACCCGCGTCAAACAATTTACTCAACTAGCATAGGGTAGTCGAGGTCGAACCACA
>VHZZ01000310.1:5068-33440 GCA_009801015.1 Silene noctiflora
AGTTTTTATGACGCTTCGCATTTGGACTTTAAATGTTTTTAAAAATCTCGCTTTTCCGCATCTTAGTTACTCTTTTATGTTGATTATTCGTGTCTTATAAATAGCGGGGTGTCACACATCGTTCCATCGCGTGACTTCCATCTGATTTTTCCCGAGTATGGGATTAATGCTACAAATACACCAAGCTGACATTAGAGCTTCATCTTCGTTTTGATTCCATGCGATATTTTCAGCTCGTTTTGTTGTTCTTTTCCATTTCTTGGTAGTTGGCGAAAAAGGCGTTGGTGTCAAGTCTTCCGAGTTTTCAAGATTAACATGTTCTGAATATGTTTGGGGATTTGAATATTCATAATTAAGATTATATTCTTGAGAATTAAGATAATCTTCGGACGTTGGAAAATCTTTGGAATTTAATAAATTCATGAATTCGTTATCCATTTTAGAATTTATTAAAATTTCACGAAGTATTATCTTGATATGTAATTTTTAGGAATTTACTAATGAAATTATGAAAAGGGAGTAGAAATACTTGGGTTTAAAGTTTTTTTCATAGAGGATGAGTAAATAAAATGTTGTATCTTTAGTATACAACTATTCAAGCAATTAAAATGTTAGATATTATGAACTAATTTGATGGTGTATCGTTTGCAGGTGTATAAAGAGAAAAAACTGACAAAAGTACCTACTTCATACAAATATCACTGAACAAGCATTACATGAAAGTATTCGTGTCAAACATGCACAAATCTCTAGCAACTCGAGCTCATTAAAAAACACAAATTCTCATTGAAGACGGTCACTATTTGTCACAAGCTGAAACTGAATAGTGCTCCTCTCACAATATGCAAATAACACTGTCCATGAGGTGCTCTATTTTCCGCACTTGCTTTTCCACTTGTCTTATTATAAGAGGGACACTATCCATTTTCAGCTTATGACGGATAGTGTCCGTCACAAGACACTTTTATCAAAAATAATGAATTAGATATTTGCCATGTCATGGCCCCACCCACGTGAAATACACAAACAAAGCTGATGAACTTTCACAAGATGTGTTACTCTATGTGGTTTAGTAGGTCTAAAGTAAAACATATGGAACTCATGCATGTTCCTGTATTTGTTTTAGTTTGCTTTTATTTTTTTTGTCCTTATTCAAAACCCGACCCTTGCTAACTCTACTTATAAACATAGTCTAAGCTTCAAAAGTGACCAATATCGGGTTTGACAATGCAATTTACATATCTTGATTACAATGTCATAATGCTAACTAATGTTTGACGCCATAACAAAGCCGAAAGTCCAAAAAGCATGCCCTCATACTTTACATTAGATGTATTTAGATAACGTTGAAAAGCAAACACAAGTAATACAAACAAGGAGTTAAACACCATAAATGAACCCATGAATTTTACGGGTAAATAAACTTAGGTCTCCTATTCTTCTGAGACACAGTTTTTTAATAAGTCTTTTGAGAGATTATTTTACAATTTTAAGAAAAAGTGGTATTAAAGGTAATAAAAACAGATACAAATCATAATTAAAGATAGAATAAGTACATTTATTATGTAAATAGTTACGAAATTAACATGTTAAAAGGGTACGAAAGTCTAATCTCCAGACAATTTGTTAAGAGAGCGTCCCCCAAGTTTTAGCGAGAAACTAATTAACGACATGAAATAATAAGTGGACACAACAAATGTTAACACACATCCTCTAATTTTAGTGGACAGAAAGCACAAAAACTATTCTCTTCAACAACGGACTACTCCGTAGGATTGATTTTAGGAAGACACGATGCAAGCCTCATTCTTAGCGTCGGGGACAAACACAAACCCAATAGTATCAGTATCACCACATAATCGTCGAATTCCACATATTAAAGCCATTCAAACACCGTCACCACCCAAAACCATGGCTACTTCACCCAAGTGGGCCCAGAAAACCATCACTCTTTCTCCTCTCTCCCGTGGCTGCCACCTCATCACCCCTAAGGTCCTCCTCCCTTTTCATCTTTCAATTTTTTTTTGATTGTTGATTGAGTTTTGAAAATATTAATTAATTGTTATGTTGGTTGAGTATGTTATTATTGCGAGTTTCGGATTTTGTTAAATTGGGTGAATTTGACGGTGTGTGTCTGGATTCGATTATAAAAACGAGCCCAAACGAGTTTCGATCAGTGTTACTGAGTTACTGAGCTCGAGTCGAGCTTTGACTTAAATGATTACTCCGTCCGTTCCTATCAATTGTTGTCCTTTGTTTTTCGCACTAAGACCAAAAAAAAGAGAGGAGGGTCAATTAGTAAATGATAAGTGGAACAAATTGAGCGTGAATGATCAAATTCTTCATCAAGTTCATTCTTAAAATAAAAAGGACAACAATTGACCGTGTCAGAGGGAGTAGAAGTTTAGAACCATGGCATGGGATTAGTCAAATCACTATTTGATGAATTCCAAGTATTGAAAATTGGGAGTTCGTATGAGATTAGGATTAGGCTCCTTAATCAGCTTTGAGTGGTTAGTTGGACAGTGAGGTCAGTTAGGATGACGGCATTTCCGAATTGGCCTGAGAAGCTTTCGGCCTAATTGACCTGCCAAATGAGTGGTGAAGTTTGGTGGATGTTCGGTTTTGGTATGTCGAATTGCAATCACATGTTTCAAATTAGGGTGTTAGTGGCCTACCCTAGTAGTGAATCTTGGAACGAGAGCATGCAATTGCTGTTAAAATGCAGAACTTTCGATTGCACCCTTCAACAGTTGTGTACTGGATGTTATAGATAATAAAATACATGTTCCGTGTTTCTGATTTAACATATTGCATTTTTTTCCTGAACTGTTGAGGTATATTGTTTGTCCATGACCATCTCATCTTGTTGAGCAGTAAGCACAACACAAATCTTAAGATATTGTTGTTCTGATTCCCTTGTTTTTAATTTTACTACGGATCTGATTGTTTTCATCAGGTATTGAAGGAAATTGGATCAGATTTGTCCGATTTCAGCTGTGGACTTGCTCATATTTTCCGTGAGTGATCTTAGCATTCCATGTCTCTGAGAGTTTGATAACTTAAAATGCTTCAAACTTGTACGAATTTCGCTTTGCAGTCATTTGTTTCTTTTTGTGCTTGTAATTTTTCAGTGCAACATACAAGTGCTTCGCTGACCATAAATGAGAATTATGATGGTGATGTGCGAGAAGACACTGAGACATTTCTTAACAGGGTGGTCCCAGAGGTTGGCGTTGATTATGTTAGTGTTTTCTTCGATTTGTCCTATTCAGCATAGGGTCTTATGTGTGTCAATTTTTTTGTTTTCCATTCTTCAGGGTCCTTCTGCACCTTGGAGGCATACATTGGAAGGTTGGTTTACGAAGTGACCTGTTGAAAACCATCAAGTAGTCAGAAATGTAGCTATTATTTGTCTTGACAAAAATCAATTCACTTCTTGCCTAAATTTTGTTTTAGATGCAGACTTTTACAGCTCGCTTCAGATGCGTGCCGACACAATCACCTTTCCAACACAACACGTATCATACACTTCATTTTAGATCCCGAAAACGTTTCCTCCCCCAAGAGTCATGTTTGACGCTCCTACTTGCACTTGTGTACCCACTTGCAGCCAAGCACGACTGCAGGAGCTTTTTTCGGGCAGAATTGTTCGATGAGCTATGTTATTTAAATTTCTAGAAGATTCAAAGACATTTAAGAGTTTAGAATTAAAAAAAATGTCTTGGCCATACCAGTTATATCTAGAGCATTTTGGATTCATCTAGACTTTTGAAGATTCTAGACGGTTAGACCTTTCTAGGAAGTAGGATGAGAGGTTTGTAACTAAACCCATGCTTCTAAATTTGCATTTGGGTGTTCGAGAGTTCTAATCAAGCTTTCTATAAAGAGACTTGGCTCGATCTCCACTTCAACATTCGTTCTACTAGATTAGATATGAAGAGTGTGTGAGAATGCCTATTGAGGAGCAAACAAATGTGCCGAGTATAATACTTAGCTGAGTTAGCTCCCTCATGCATACACATGAGGGGGGTCAAATGTGAGCCAACATGGGAAACATGACTTGTTTATGACAGATTGTTGACGGAGTTGTTGTGCTTGTCAAGAGAAGTTTGTACCGTGACAACGTGCTTACTTTTAGACTTGCTACATTGATTGCGCTTCTTTTTGAAGTAGCGCTCATTGAAAGCAATCCTAGGTGTTTGTTAAAATTCCACGAAAAGGTCCGCCCAATCCGGGACGCCACTCCCTTCCGGAGTCAACGTCCACAAACACCTCAAATTGGCATCATTTATTTTGGTTGGCTCGGCTTGGACCAAGTAATTAGTGTTGATGTTTCGGCTGAGGATCCTAAGCACGGGGTGAGGAATGTTGGAATTCTTGGAATTTTTGTCTTGGGTGTCTCTCGTAATGGCCAACCAAAAGGCTCTTAGACCGGCTCTAGTGATGGGGATTGGTTCGGGAAGTTTTGTGACGTGCAGGGCTTGTCTAATTTGGTCAAAGGTCATAGTGCACAAAGTCTTACTTGCCCGGAACTTGATGCCGCTCACCCTATCACTCCCTAAGGTGACATGTTCAAGAGTGGAGATAAACTCAAGCGTATGGCTCCGTCTCGTGACAAAGGCTTGGTCAATTGAGTTTTCTAGGCCGACCTTACTAAGCATGATGCGTACCATGGGGGTTAAGCCGAGGTCCGAAAGGACCCAATCTTGTAATGACCTTGTGACCACAACCGTCGACTTAGACTTAAAGGCTTTGAAATTGGCAAGGGCCGATCCCGACAACCCTTTCCTACCAATATACTCCCTTTCATTGTGAGAGGTTGGGGCTCCCTTCATCCTTTGGGACGATGAAGCTTCACTTTGTTTTGTCTCACCCATAATATAAGAACAATTCACAAATTGGTTCCCTTTTTGAGCAAAAAATTGGTTGAGGAATTTTAACAAACACCTAGTATGCACTAATTTGGAAAATGTGCCAACTAGTTATTCGATAATGAAAAAGCGTCCCAAATTGAAATATAAGTAACAAGGAGTGATGAACAAGAAGTTTAAACAATTAGGACTCGAAAATAGGAGCAATTTTCGAATTCTAATACTAGAAATTGACAAACATAAGTGTAAGGCAATTATACCTCCCTTTGATCTTTGAAACTTGTTTGTGAATGATGTAGAAGGCAAATGAACACTTAAATCAAACTTCTTACCCAAAAACTTCACCCAAATCTTCAAAAATTGAAAATGAAATCCTAATCCTAGGTCTTGAATCTCGACGAAGTTGAATGAGATTGATGCTTTCCGGGTTGATTTTGATTGAAAAGGATGATTTTGGATTCAATTTTGCAAGTTTTAGGCTTTAAATGATTGAATTTGATGAAGGTTTGAGGAAGATTGAGGGGTTTAGGTTGTTGTTTGGAAGGTTGAAGATGAAGAAATGAAGATGGACAGGGTTTCGTGCATTTGAGGCTGAAAAATCCGTGGTTCCTCTAAAAGGCGCACGGCGCGCCTTTCTTGGGAAAAAAGGCGCACGGTGCGCCTTAGCTACTGGACTCATCTTTTGTTTTTCTTCGATTTCTTCCATACTTAGTCAAATTTCCCCAATTTTCATGCTTCCTTTCTTCACCTCAATACCTAGAATTGGTACCTTACACACTAAACACACACATTAACCTATTCTAACATGAAATTACGGAATTAAAATGCATGCGAATTAATTTAAAATGCAATGACGTTAATTAAAATGCAATAAAATACGAAAAACACAAGTGCAAGGAAATGGAATATTTATAAAAGGGTGTCGTTTGTTTAATGTCGATGGCTCGACAAAGTACCCATTTCCATTCAATCTTCATAAATGGAATCAACAAGGTGCAATGTTTCCACGTCACCTATTTGAATTCCGTCTTGATAATGCTAGACGTTGCCCATTCACTTTAAGAACCTTCCCCGTCGTGAGGCATTTGATGTTAATGGCTCCGTAAGCAAGCAAACACCACCTTGACCACTTCATATGGCTCTATCCATCTTATCTCAACTTTCCCAAAAAGATGCGATAATGGCTTTGAAAAAGCAAGACTTTTTGGCCCACTTCAAATGTTCTTCGAGAAATTATGTTATCATGCCAAACTTGAGTCTTTGCTTTGTAAATAACCGCATTCTCATAAGCATCATTTCGGATTTCTTCAAGCTCTTGTAGTTGGAGTTTTCGATGTAACCCCGCTTCATCAGCTGGAGTATTGAAAGATTTGATTGCCCAATATGCTTTATGTTCTACTTCGACAGGTAGATGACATGGCTTCTCGAAATCAAGCGATAAGGAGACATACCAATAGGAGTCTTGTATGCCGTCCTATATGCCCACAAAGCATCCTCCAAACGTCCACTCCAATCTTTTCTATCGGGATTGACGGTCTTTTCAAGAATTGCCTTGATTTCCCAATTAGAAACTTCGGCTTGGTCGTTCGTTTGGGGTGATATGCCGTGAATACCTTATGAAGAGCTCCATATTTCTTGAGCAAGGCTCCGATGACCTTGTTACAAAAGTGGGTGCCATGGTCACTAATCAAAGCCTTTGGGAATCCAAACCGGGAAAGGATGTTAGACTAACCACCTTGGCATCATCGGTCTTAGTGGCCTTAGCCTCTACCCATTTCCAGACGTAATCCACCCCCAAGAGAATATAAGTATAACCACTAGACACGGGAAACGACCCTATAAAATAGATACCCCATACGTCGAAGATTTCACAATAGAGCATCGGATTTTGAGGCATCTCCCCCCTCTTTGTTATGTTCACACTATCCAGGAACCCTCCACTTATGAGCCGGCCTGTCAAAATCCCAAATGGATAAAGGCTATGGAAGATGAATTAAAAGCTCTAGAGGGCAATTACACAAGGGAGATAATTGAGTTACCACCAGGGAAAAAGGCCATAGGATCTAAATGGGTCTACAAAGTGAAATTCACACCTAATGGAGAAGTTGAGAGATTCAAAGCTAGGTTGGTTGCCAAAGGGTACAACCAAATCAAAGGAAAGGATTACTCTAAGAGTTCTCATGAGTGTAGCAGCCTCAGGGCATTGCATCAATTAGACATCAACAATGCCTTCCTTCATGAATTCTTAGATGAAGAAGTCGACATGAAGGTTCCAGAAGGCTATGGAGTCAAAGGTATAAATCCAATCTGCAAACTAAGAAGGTCTATCTATGGGTTGAAATAGGCATCCAGATAATGGAATGTGATAGAGCTTGGTTATGTTCAGTCAAAACATGACTATTCCATGTTTACTCATAAAAGAAATGGCCTAATCACCATAGTTTTGGTCTATGTTGGATGATTTGATCATAACGTGCAAATCAAGAACACCAAGGATACCCTACATGAAGCTTACACCATGAAGGACCTTGGTTACATGAAATATTTTTTGGGATTAGAAGTCACAAAGAATGGTGATGGAATACTTCTCAATCAGAGAGTACATACAAGACATACTCACTGATACAGGAAAGATACAAGAGGATAACTGGGAAGCTGCTATATCTCAATTTAACAAGACCAGATCTATCTTATGTTGTCCAACAATTGAGTCAGTTCATGTGTGAGCCAAAAGAACCTCATTTTGAGGCAGCCCTGCACATTCTAAGATACTTAAAAGGCACCATGGATATGGGGCTATTCTATTAAGTCAGAACCCGTGCTCAAGGGATATTGTGATGCAGATTGGGGGTCTTGTGCCTTTAGTGACAGATCCTTGAGGGTTTTGTGCATTCTATGGAGATTCACTAATATCTTGGAAAACCAAAAAACAAAAGGTGGTCTCAAAATCCTCAGCAGAATCTGAATTTCTGAATACAGAAGTATGTCTCAAACCACCGGTGAAGATACAGGAGGATAACTGGGAAGCTGCTATATCTCAATTTAACAAGACCAAATCTATCTTATGTTGTCCAACAATTGAGTCAGTTCATGTGTGAGCCAAAAGAACCTCATTTTCAGGCAGCCCTGCACATTCTAAGATACTTTAAAGGCACCATGGATATGGGGCTATTCTATTCCTCAAAGTCAGAACCCGTGCTCATGGGATATTGTGATGGAGATTAGGGGTCTTGTGCCTTTAGTGACAGATCCTTGACAGAGTTTTGTGCATTCTATGGAGATTCATTAATGTCTTGGAAAACCAATAAACAAAAGGTAGTCTCAAAATCCTCAGCAGAATCTGAATTTCTGAATACAGAAGTATGTCTCAAACCACCGGTGAACTTGTGTGGCAACTTGTGTGGCTTGAAGGATTACTATCTGATCTTGATATTCATGTGCCATTACCTATCCAGCTTCATTGTGATAACAAAGCGGCTCATTATATAACATTATATAGCGAAGAACCCAGTCTTTCGCGAAAGGACTAAACATTTCAAATTGGACTATCACTATGTAAGGGACAATGTTCAGTCAGGATTCATTCAAACTCAACATCTCAAGTCCTCACTTCAACTTGTAGATCTGATGACCAAGCCACTTAGTGAAAATCAACATTTCTTCCTCTGTGCCAAGTTAGGGTCGGTCTTAATTTAATCACCCAACTCTAACTTGGGGAGGGGATATGGAAATATGATGCATATTCCAGGGAATGACAAGCATGGCACAACTTGTAGCACTAACTGTCAGACAATGCAGAATGGTACAAAACAGAAATATAGGACCACTGAGTCTTACCAAAACAGAAATATAGGACCACTGAGTCACCAGCTAATGCACAAACACATTGGTGGAAATAGTACTAAGATAGGTGTTATTATAATTTGTCTTGTTAGTGAGTCACCCTGGTAATCACCTTGGGGATCAAGCAATGCTCTCAATAGGTGTTATTATAATTTGTCTTGTTAGTGAGTCACCCTGGTAATCACCTTGGGGATCAAGCAATGCTCTCAATATAAATAGAGACATTCACCCATTGTAAGAAATTATCACAAAAATGATCAATCAAATTTGAGTAAAATAAAACTCAGAAAGTATTCTCTTCTATATCTTCAATTTCATCCCATAAAGCTTTGAGTTTTGTGTAATATTCTGCCATGGGTAGATTGTTTTGAGAGGTATTTCCAAGCTCCTTCTTGAGTTGATATAATAGAAGGCCATTAGCTTAACTATACCTTTCAACCACCTCATCCCATAAAACCTTAGCAGATGTCATAGACATAAAACCAGCAGCAATTCTGGCTGTCATTGAATGCAACAACCAGCATTGCTTCTGACTCGGGAAGTTTCTTGCGGGTTCCATTAATGAATCCTAGTTTCACCTTGACTCCTAATGCTAGTCTCCACCTCTGCTCCAATGGAGAAAGTTACTCCCATTGAATGGTTCATTCGTGAGTTGCATGGCACAGAGCTTATTGGGTGACATGTAAAGAGGATCCCTAGGTTGATTAAAGATTGGAGAAGTTCCTCCAGTTTCTGGCATTATGGTTTTTAGGATTTTAATTTTGTTGTTTTTAATGGAATTATGTAATTAAGCGGAAAAGACCGGCTCAAGATACCATGAAGAATAGATGAAAAATAGAAGAGAATACTTTATGAGTTTTATTTTACTCAGATATTGATCATTTTTGTGATAATTTCTTACAATGGGTAAATGTCTATTTATATTGAGAGCATTGCTTGATCCCCAAGGTGATTACCATGGTGGCTCACTAACAAGACAAATTATAATAACAACTATCTTAGTATTATTTCCACCAATGTGTTTGTGCATTAGCTGGTGACTCAGTGGTCCTATATTTCTGTTTTGTACCATTCTGCATTGTTTGGCAATTAGTGCTACAATTTTCTGCAGTGAGAGTATTTGCTCCAGCCACGATTTCAGTTGTGTCATGCTTGTCATTCCCTGTAATATGCATCATATTTCCATACTCCTAGCCAAGCAAAGCTCTTTTCAATCTCCGGGTTAAGAGGTAGCAAAGGCTCACTAGAATTTCTCGTGTGAACCATACACGAATCTACCCAATAACAAACGATAAAAAACGTTCACACAAGTGACAAGGTTAAGACAAACACACAACACATTTGCAAATGACTAATACAACTATTCTAAAAACACAAACAAAACCGTTACCTTCCCGGGCAACGGCGCCAAAATTTGACTCGCTAAAAACGTCGCTATTTAAAACGGACAAATTAACAATTTATAAACCACACTAAGTACTAATAAATTATGACAAGTAAAGTTGTAAGAAGGGGATCGAACCCAAGAAAAGGGGGTTTGTAGATGTGAACAAATGTGTAAGAAGAACAATTGCAAAAGTAAAGGACAATTATGTAAATACGGGGGGGGGGGGGGGGGGGGGGGGGGGGGGGGNGGGGGGGGGGGGGGGGGGGGGGGGGGGGGGGGGGGGGGGGGGGGGGGGGGGGGGGGGGGACGGGGGGGGGGGGGGGGGGGGGGGGGGTGGTGGTTTGGTTTCAAAACAACAATTCAAACAAGAGTAAGAACAAGTAACAAGCAAACAAGTAATAAGATGAAAGTTTATCAAATTTGAGAAGAACTTAACCCAATTCAATTAGTGAATCTCTAATGGTTGATCCTTGACACAATCAATCTCTAATTAGCAATTGTTACCCTATTATGGAGGAAACCTCCTTAATCTTCTTAATTAATGGATAATGACAAGGAAATCACACTTAATCACTACCCAACTTATCAACTAATCAAGTAGAAATCACATATATTAACTATGTTGACAAGAAGATGAAGCATAAAAGATCTAATAGGGGTAATTAAACACAATGAACATAATTAATGCTTAATCACTAGTTAAACCGTTTTCTTATGAGATGAACTAGGAGGAAATCACACTCACGAATCTAAACACAAGTTGATGCATATATAGAAATTACAAGGAAAACACTCTTAACAATTCTAACAACAGAGAGGTTAAGAAACTTAATAATGATTAAGTAAACAAGGAGATCACACTTAATAAACTTAATCATATAAGATTACCAAAATCCAACATTAAAACAAAGGGTTAACAATAACAATGATAATTAAAGAAAGATTAAAGTGTCTTACAGCCAAAAGATTACAACCTTTAGGATTGGATTAAGATGGGAGATTAATTCTTCATAGTAGATCTAACAACACAATTAATTTGATAATTATCCAAAATTACAACTTGATTACAACACAAAGCCAAAGATGATGAAAACCTAATGGTATTCATCTATATATAGTCCTACATAAGAGAGGAATCAATGGGCTGTAAGTAGAGGAAAGCCCGTAACAAAATCCACCAAACCCAGAAAAAGGCGCACGGTGCGCCTTCCTTGCTCGTGTTTCCAATTCTTCTTTTGCTACTTCCTTTGGAATGCTTCAATGCTTGGTCACTTGTAGGTTATGTCTTGACCTTCCTTGGGATGAAGTGGGCTTCAAACACTACCTAAAACTTCATTGAAACCTTGACACGAACGACAACACTCGGGATTGGCTAGAATGGGTTAAAAACCATTAAAATCGTCACTAAATGTCAATTATTTGTACCTAAAACAAGCTAAATAAACGGTAAGAAAGTGAGCTCATGAGTGTGAGACCGAGAGACTAGAGGGGTTTGTTTAAGATATTACCAAGATGAGAGTCGGCTTATGTTAACCTTCTTGATGATAGTGGTGTTGTCAGAATCTTTTCGAGGAAGTATGAACAATAACGCTCATTATAATATTGCCATTTGTGAGTGTTTTAATTCAAGAAAAGAGATTTTCACCTTTTATTAAATGATGCTGAATTGTTGATTTGTTCGTTTTATCGTGTTTTTGCAGGACATGATGACATGCCAGCGCATATCAAGTCATCAATGTTTGGTTGCTCACTTACGTAATTACCTTAGAGACTTTACCTTGAGTTGCTTTGTTTTTTTTTTCTTGATGGCCATGTCAATTGTGACACTTTCCTTAATCTTATTCTTAATTCTTATTTAGGATTCCGATAAGTAATGGAAAGCTCAACATGGGAACCTGGCAGGTAACTCTCATAATTTTGTTTTCTTTACTCTTCTGCTGCAACTTGTAATTCTAGCACTGTTTGCAGTCTACAAATATTAGGATTTTTCAGTGAGGGTAAGCTAACTGTTTCTTAAGATTTTTTTTGGGTCATGTAGTACTTCTGTATTAGCCCAGAAAATTGGTTGTGAAAACGTATTTTAGATGATTGGATGTTGGTGATTCAAATGTGCTACATGAATCAGCCACTTCGAAAGGCCTGGTACATGCGTGACTGCTTTTCCAAAGTGCTAGCCTACACGGAGTATGAGTTTTACAAACTTTGCTTGAGTAATAATCACGATATTTTGAGGATTTTGTAAAATCGACCCTTTTCTGGAGTGTATGCACTTGTTAGCCATAGGTTGATTATTTTTTTCTGCTGATCTGATGTTTGTCAAGAGCGCAAAGTGAAAGCCTATGGAAATCTCCTTTTACAGAAGGTGAGTGTTATACTCATATGGAATCAATTTTTCATGGAACATAGTGATATAAAAGGCCGCATGAGTGAGTTGTTTTGGTTAATTATTTGCGGCGTGTGTTCCAATAGTCAATAAACCTAGCTACAATAAATTGATGTAGTACTAGGTCAATCCGTCTATGTAATTCAACATGCTCCTGGATGTAGCTTATTCATCGAAATGGAGGGAGGTATGTTCATTATGATTATGGATCATCCGAAAACAACCTTTGGACTGATTTGAACACTAGGGGAAAAGGCTGTGTGCGTCAGTCCCCTTACCCGCTACAGGTGAGAGCTTTCGTGACAATAGGGTAATGTTCGGTAGGTTTTGTATCTTTAGAGATTTCTAAGAGTCATCTCCATTTTTTTGTTATCATCCTTGATCAGATACATTTCCTGAATCTGTTATTGTGAAACAGGGAATATGGCTATGTGAGCACCGTGATTATCCCACTCCACGTAAAGTGGTTGTTACACTCAATGGGATATGATTGCTTCGCATTGGAACCTTTAAATCCTGCTGCCTAGCATTTGTATGACGGTGGCATCTTGTGTTCGTCTTGGTGAAAAATGTATAGTGACTTTTATGGATGGTAGTAGTCCAGGCATAGTTTGGTCACTCAGTGACTTTGTTCTGAATCTAAAACTTCCTGTATTGTGTTTGACTGAAGTGAAGATACATAAGCTCTTGGGAGTCTTGGCTTACAAATCGATCAGGGTTGCTAAATATCGGGGTATTTTTGCTTACATTTTATACCCCTCTCTCATCGTTTTGCATGCTCTCCGCTATCGGGTATTGAATTGAAATTCTTAGGATCACCAGATATATCATGTCTTCGTACACACTACAAAAACAATAATGATACTGTTTGGATACAACTATAAGCATGATTGTGCGCACACATTTAATTTTTTTTTTTTTAAGGAGTGAAACTAGTATTTTGTAAAATAAAGAGGGAGTATGAATATGTTGAAAACCAAATTCAAGTGGCAAAAAGGTTTTATTAATAATAAATGAGTAATGATTTTTGTAAAAACTAAAATAGAAGTTGAGCAAAAATTCCAATATCAAACTGCATCCTGATTCCTGAAGCAGTGGAGCATACTCTTTAACTCGACAAACAATTCATATTATTGTCGGTCATTCTAATTCACGTTTGATTTCGTGTTCCCCTCCCTCGAAAATCTTATAAATTCCCCATTTTAAGCCTTTTAATCCAACTCCAATAGTAATAGAAAACTCTTCTGCTATCGTACATCCTAACTGAAAAAAACAGTACTACTCACAATTCAAATAATAACAAAGTACAGTCCAAACAACATAATACTACAAAATAAGGTATTTAATTGGATTGGATGTTCCATTTTTTTATATATTCCTATTTAATAATTTTCAACTCTCAAACTGATTCGACAATAGGAAATGCCCTACTTAACTTGATATACCGAGTTGATAAGCAACAATAAAATACGGAGCATGTTTTTGCTTCATCACAGGTAGAATTTTTTAAAAAAATATCTTTTTACAAGTTTGTTCCTCGATTAAATATTGGTACAAATGACCCAAAATACTATGAGTATTTAATACTAATAGTATTAAATATTGGTACAAATGACCCAAAAGATGAGATATAGTAGACTTAAATTGAGATGAGCTGAAATTAAATCGTATGTACGGAGGAGCCGTTATCAAGTTATACCTCGTATGAATGTAGGCAAAATGGTATCACATTTTCACTCCTTGGAACATACTCTGTTTGAGTACCATCTCCCTCCCCCAAATTAATTGCACGACAAAAACCACCAAAACCCTAAAAATCAAACAAAACATTCAATCAACCAAACCTCTAGATCGCGATAATCGTCACATTCATCCCCTAAACCATATTTTTTGTCCAGAATCCAACCTACAAACCTATTATAACAGGTAACAATCTTCATTTGCGATTTCGATTTCGATTTCAATTTCAATTTCAAATTTTATCGATCAATTCATTGAAAATGTGATCATATTCTATAGAGATGTACGGAGGAGGTGGTTCCAGCGATGGTGAAAGCCAAGAACCCTCGACTCAAAGGAAGATCCCACCCGCTTCATCCATGTTGTGGGTCCGCAATCTTCGTCGTTATATTGGATCTGGTGCCGGTCTCGGTTCCGAAGCTTTGATGGGTTTGTACATTCTTCTCTCCTTTGTCCCCTTTATCATTTCCCACTTTTTTTCGCCAAGTATTAGTCATTCTATGCAATCTAGGACGCGATTGTCATTTTTATGTCATCTCGAAAAATAACCTCTTTGTGTGGTTAACGTAGAGGCGAGACTGCGTACATTTCGACCCCTTATCATATAATTTTTGGGAGGCCTCGAGGAGCTGGGATAATGCTGTTGTGTGAATACACTGAGCAATAACAATGTAGTTTCGTATTTCGTGGGTTTGAATGGGATGGCATGCTCTACCTACGGGTCTGCGTTTTGTAAATTTTTAGAATCGCGAAGTTGTTGCCTTTTTTTATATCTCAGGCATATAATAATATTGATGATGTAGACGACTAAATATTATTAAGCAGCTTTCATTGTTAGGAAAGTGGGAGTTTTATACAATCAATCTCCATGGAAGGGACTCAAGGGAGTAACTAATTCAGTTCTAGTAGAGAAAGCCAACTGTATTGCGAGAAAGAGAGTGATTTCTTTGGGAACTATATCAATGTCTTTGATTGTGGTACGAGGGTGATGTATTCTCTCATCTCGGGTCTGAATATCGTGCAATTTATTTAGGGAGTGGGCTTGTCATTATTTTGGATTCTGAGGTGGTTGATGATTGATCTTTTTTCATGTAGCTATTGATGGTAGTCTTAAGTACGGTCTCAAAAAGTTCTCTGGGGACTCTTTGCTTAACTTATCGGTAATTCACTCTCTTATTTTTTAGAGCTTGAAACGAAGAGAATCTTACTTGATATATTCAAGGAGAAGCAACAAAAGAGTGCTGAAGCTGGCTCTATTCCAAGCTTCTACAAAAAGGTAGGTTAACTGTATTAGAATTTAGAAATTCTTGTATAATGTATGTTACCAACAATAGTTTCTTTCGTTATCAAAAGTTGAAATTGCTAACTGTACTATTTAATAACAACGGTTAGCTCTGAGTTTAGCGAATTATTTTCAAAGGTTGTGTAGACATGTCGGATGTAAATTTGAAGCTAGATGTGATGTAATTGATCACACAAACGTAAGCGTAACAATAATCTTGCTGGGTTTCCTTACCATTCTGTCATAACTCATGAGCAGAAACCAGAGGACGGATCTATCAGTTATAGAGTACAGAGGCTGGCAAAATATCGATTTCTCAAGGTACATGATTATTTCTCTCTTAGATAACTGGTTTTTGCTACAATGTTATGTGATAGGTTTTAAGATGTCTGACACGCCAGGTCTTCCCTTGAGCTTTTTTTTAACGAGATATGTTGTGACTGCTTTGTTGGTGGTTAGTGTTGTACGTCATGGTATATAACATCGTATTTGGATGTGATTCTGATGTACGGCGTGGCACCAAAATCTTTGTTGTCACGTCAGAATACCACTGCATAATTTTCCAAACTTTTACCTAGCGTTCGCAATGATGGTCTTGCCGCTCATATTTACATGTGGTTAGAAACTTGTTCTTAACTATTATTCGACGATATTAACTGTACCTCTCTTAAGAATGGAATTTTGTGATCTTAAGTAATTATGGTATTTTAGGTAAGATTTAACTCACAGAACACTCCCATATAAACATGGGTCCAAATGCAAATGTTGTGAAATGAAGTGGATGGAGGGAGTAGTAAACACCACTAGTTATGTTTATGCCGCAACACTTGAAAGATTCGTTTTGCAAGAAAAATGAGTGATTGGTTTGTTGTCTCAATGAATGTACAAGGAGTTTCTCAGATATCCTTTAGATAGAATTGGCGAAGTTCTTGAATGGGTATTTATGATGAGCCTGTGGGCTGTGGCTACTGTTGCTGCTAAGGGTGATGGGATTTTACATAGCCCACCCTATTGGTGAAGCGTTGATAGATTTTCCTATGGAAGAAAGTACCAGAATAAATGGCAGCTTAGTTCCTTGACATGATGAATGTTCATTGCGTTGATCTTGATCCTATATAGGCTATATTCCTATGCAAAAGTAGCTAGGACCCGTTGTCTGAACGTCCGCTTCAAAAATTTAAGAATGAGGATAATTGTAGATTTGTAGGTGCCGTGGCCTTGAGAAAAACTCTCAATGAATATTTTTGTTTCTTTAGGATTTCATACATTTCTGGTGTTTTTCCCTTCCCTTCCATTGTTTGAGGATCGCTTCGCCTTACATTTACTCTCTCATTCGTCTCTCTTCCACTAAATTATTCTTAGTGTCTGGAATAATGGCTTAAGATCATGCCAGTGAGCCTTTCAGGCTTTCAGCAGTAATTTTGATTCTTGATGTACGTTTCTGTTGCAATTTGTTATTCTATTTCTTAATTTTTTTTGGTTTTAAGATTTGTTGGTCGTTGAATTTAGATTTGCATGTTATTGAATTCGTTTTTCTCTAATTAGTTGCAATTCCATTGTGGCAGAAACAATCAGATCTTTTACTTAATGCTGATGATTTGGATGCTATGTGGGTTTGCTTGAGAGAAAATTGCGTGATTGATGATGCCACTGGTGCTGAAAAGGTGATTCTTACTCTGATTTGTTATTCTTTTTTGTATCTCCCCTTACCGCTTTATCTTTTCTTTTTCAAAAAAGCTGTCTTAAAAGCTCCATGTAATTTTGTTATACGATCTCTATCATATGGACATAACATGGGTTTTTTGATTTTCTCTGTGGTGCTACTGGAATTTTACCCTTGCATGATGAAGTTAAATAGTATGCTATTAATGTTTTGTAATTACCGAGGAATGAAATTAGGCAAGAAGACAGTTTTCTATGTTAGGTCTATTTCTTTCTGCATAGTACTCCATACCGTTTGGTATTACTTTGTATTATTTGGCTAACTTATCTCATCTAGCATATAATCTTGCATTTCTGAATAATGGATTCTAAAACTGCAGATGAACTATGAAGACTTCTGTCATATTGCTTCAGTATGCACAGAACAAATTGGCCCTAAATGCCGGCGTTTCTTTAGTCCATCTAATTTCATGAAGTTTGAGAAAGACGAACAGGGAAGAATTGCCATTCTCCCGTTCTATCTTTATGTGATGCGAACGGTATGTTCAGCCGTTATTCTTTCTTAGTTTTGGCTGTTTTTGTAACCTTTGACAGTCTGACAGATATATGATTTGCAGTATTGAAGTGGGTCATCACTTGTCTATACTTTACATAAAGGATGTAAATCTTGAATACTTGATTCACATTACGATTGATTTTAATTTGTAATACTGACACATATTTTGCTCAAAATAGAGCGTAATTCAGTATAACAAAAAACATCGTAATTCGGATTTGTAATTCGTGCGAATCGTTTCGCGATTCAGTAGCTAACTAAGCGAATCTGGTAACCCTGGATGTAATTGTAGATTGCCCTTCTCGGTTTCCTATTTATTGATGGTTTTCTTTCTAATCATTGTTTATGTTGCGTAGGTTTCACTTACACAAGCAAGAATTGATATGAGTGAGCTTGATGAAGATTCTGATGGCTTTCTTCAACCGCATGTATGTCTCTCTCTTTATGGACTTTACGTATGTCATGCTTAGCAGCTTTAGAAATGAAAAGCTGTGTTACTCCGACTCTCCGACACTTGTCAGACACTGACACGTGGCGGAGTGTCGGACACGGCTATTTTGGGTGAATTTTCCTATTTTGTGGTCTAAATTTAAGTGTCGTAGTGTCGACACCGACATGTGTCCGACACGCGACACGGCAGTTAAGTGAAGTGTCTCGGAGTAACATTGATTGAAAAGTGATGTTTTTAAGATGTTCCACTTAAGTTCATTATCTTTTCTGCAGGAAATGGAAGCTTACATTAGAGGCCTTATACCTAATTTGGCACAATTGCGCGATATGCCACCTGCTTTTGTACAAATGTATTGCCGGATTGCTGCTCACAAATTCTTTTTCTTTTGTGACCCACACAGACGAGGTTAGTCCTGCTTAATAGTAATGTCCAGGTGTAACATGGAAATTATGTCCTTTATGTGGACCTTAATTTAGTCACATTCTGTGCATCTGTTTCACAACTTCCACAAACTTGTTTGATGTGAACTGTCTGCATGGCAGAGAAATAATGGCTTTATGTATTTCAACATAGTTCTGAAGAAAACCTTAGCTAATAGTGTGTTTTGTTAACATGTTACACTTACACACCCTATCATTCAGGTAGACTAGATAAGGATTCTTGCACATTCTTTGTGATTTTTGGATTTTCAAGCAGACCTAATGTTTAGATGTCATAGCCATAACACGTCACATCTCCAGCATGTCACCTGTCGACACGACACAACATCTGACACAGCACGACACTGTGACAGTTACGCCGGAGTGTGACAGGACACTGGTACGGCGTGGTATGGCGTGAAGCTGCATTAAAGGTCTTACCTGGATTGTTGCTTTTGTCGGCTGAAGAAGAAAGATGGTAATGATATCACCCTTTTCTATCACCGGCCAAGAGAAAGAAGTGAGATGAATAGATAGAAAGGGGAGAGACCAGATATAACTCTTACAGCTAAGCTCTAAGAAGTTAGACAACTAAGGTTTATCATTTAAAACGGGGTTACTGGTCTTTTGAGTGACTGATACGAGTATTTAATTACTCTCTCTTTCTTTGACATATTTTTTCAGTTTCACGTGGCAAGTGGCAAGATTTACTCAAAATTTGTCAGCTTTCAACTATTCATTGTTTTATTGGGCCCACTGAACAAAGAAATGCTCCGTGTTTTGTAGTCTCCTTAAAAAAAGAGAAAAAGAAACCAAACAAACTTTTAGGAGTTACCGCTTCTTTTCGGAAAACAATTTCCATTTATACCCACACTTTAGAGATGCCGCGTTGTCTCCGTCACTATGGTCTGTAAAGTTGGTCAAGAATCAAGATACTTTTTTGACCATGTCGTCTTGTCACCAAATTTTGAAGCTTGCGTGTAGGCTATTGATGGAGTGGCTTCAGGGAGGCTGGTGTTTGTTTGGGGAGATATTAATGGAGCATTTTGGAGGAGAGACCAATAAGGCAGGAAATATAAGTCGTCTCATTTTTGTTTCTGGGGCTAGCCAACCTTGGTGTTGGGGTCTGCAAGCTAGCTAGCGTAGTGGAGATTTCTGGTGTTGTAGCCTGTAGGAGAGAGAGCGTAATAGTGGGCTGTTACGGTTTTGGAAGGGAGATACTTTTGTAACGAGGTACTTATGGGAAGTGTATTTGGGTAGTTTAAACTTTTAAGCGTGGTCTGGCCGCCTGGCTACAAATCATGCTTGTTTGGGTAGTTTAAACTTTAAAATTTGGGTAGTCTCATACAATGTTACTTTGACACTTCACTTGGCTGCCGTGTCGCGTGTCCGACACCTACGTGTCCAACACCGACACGACATTTGATTTTAGACAAAAAACTTAAAATTCGCACAAAATAGCTGTCTCCGACACTCTACGTGTCAGACACGACACCCCGTGTCGGAGAGTGAGGGTAACACAGGTCTCATATAATAAATTATACTTAGTAGGAAATTATAGTAGTATAAATGTGTAAGGTGGATCTAACTTAAGTTTGCAGAAAATGCTAGTACTTTTTAATGGTTTAAACTGTTTTTGGTTTATTCTAGTTTGATCCCTATATAATGCTCTAATCTCATCTACATGGAATTTGTGAAAACCCATGCGCACTAAAGTGAATATTTTCTATAGCAATAACAGCTATTTAAAATGTTGTATTTTCAAGTTTTGCGAATAATATGCTGGACAGTTTGACAAGATTGAAGTCTCCATTGCTTTTTTTCTTTTTTTTTGCTTTCGTATTGGTCTTTCTTTTCTAGTTTTCTTATAATGTACACTGTACAGTAGATAATAATAATAAAAAGAATGTCAAAGGTCAAATATTAGGAACCTTAAATTTATCATTTGTTGTGTGTAGGGAAGGCCTGCATAAAGAAAGTGCTGTTAAGTAACTGTTTGCAGGAGCTGATGGAACTACATCAGGTAGTAATTTGTTCTTTTCAGCTGTAAAATCAAAGTTCGCTGCTTCTATTTTCTTGTTGCTAACAGTTTGTTCTTTGGCGCTGCATAAATTTCTGGTCTATAACTCTAATTGACTAACTCCTTGAACTTCAGTAGATATTATAAACAAACATAGAGACTTTTCCATTTCCATCGGTGAAAGACTCGCTATTCTAGGAAAATGGCTCAATAAACTTTTTGCACTTGCTATATTGTGATGTAGTATTCGGTTGATGCACGACTCTAGGAAGGTTAGTAGGTTACATTTTGGTACTTGGAATATTGGCTCTTTGACAGGGATATTAGCTGAGGTAGGGGAGGTTATGAAAAGGAGGAGGGTTCACATAATGTGTCTACAAGAGACAAAGTGGGTCGGAGATAAAGCAAGCGTGGTGGCGCCTTGGAGTTGTAAGCTTTGGTACATGGGTAAGGACAAAAGTCGTAATGGGTGGGTATTGTCATTCATAAAGATTACATCGATGATGTGGTAGAGGTATCGAGAAAGAGTGATAGGAGCGAGCACAATGGAGGGAAATGATACATGTCGATTTTTAGTTTTTGATGTTTTTTGAAATATTTAATGTTTTTATTTATCTATTTATTTATTTTTAAAAAAAACTTATTTGCTCTTTTCGGATTTAGTACAAGTTTTTACCAACAACTTTTTATTTCACTTTTAAGGTATTTCAGACCCTTAAGTTTTACTTCGGTTTTCAAAATCGTTTTAATTTTTATTCTCGATTTAAATTCTAAGTTTTATAAAGGAAATCCGGACTTAGATTTTAAAACCTATAAGGCTACCTTGACTTTTGGTTTATGTTTCACTCCCCTTTTGTTTTTGTTTTTCACTTGTCCTTTTCTATATTTTCGCACTTTGAGGTGTGCGTTCACCCATGGACGGTTCTGAAAGCTGATTCAAGTCAGCCAACCCCAAACCATTTTGGGATTAAGGCTCTGATGTTGTTGTTGTTGTTGGTCGATGAGAACAATATCTCTATATTGAACATAGTACTGTTGTGTTCATTTTATCCTTTTTACCTCGCCATAGGCAGGAGCTATGAGGCCCTAGGGTACTGATGTTGGTAAACAAAGATAGTGAACATCCATTAAAGCCACGTAGCCCCGTTGAAGCAATGCATCATTTCACTACTTGTGGTCTCAATGTTTTTTTTTTTCTTTTTTTTGAAATATAGTTTGATCTTCACCTCCACTTTCAGGAAAGCGAGGAAGAAGTCACTGATACCGAACAAGCAGAGAATTGGTTCTCTTTGACTTCTGCGCAGCGCATTTGTGGTAAGTGTTTAGTCGAAACATTTTGTCCCTTCTTCTTTCTGCTTACTTGTAGTTTATCTGTTCTGCTTTATTAAGACTTCTGTGGATCCTTTAGTTCCAGTTAACCAATTATAACAGCAGTCATTACATAACCAGCGAATTTTTAAAGTTGGACCCACTCAGATTCTGTGATGTTTCAAAAATTGTACCCTTTTGACAAAGTTCAACCAAGGAAAAGGATACATATTTGGATTTCTTAGAATTTTACTATGCAATAATGCAACAACAACGAGCCTTAGTTTTAGAATGATTTGGGTTTAGCAAATGTTGTATGAAAGAAACTTTAATTTGTTATATTTTTGCAATGGCTTTAGTCTCTTACTGTTCTCTTTGCTTATTGTACATGCCTGATTTTATAAGCAATGTACATATATCTCAAAGACCCTCATTGTGACTTCTGACGTTTCTTGTTTTCTGATGCCTGATTATTTATGGACATAACTTTCGTTTCCTGTGGTATTTTTGAAAAATATCTGGGGGCACATTGTATTTTCCCCTTAATAGTGTGTGCAAGTGTCTATTGAATCTGACATTGCACTGTTTTGGATTTTGAAGACATGTTTCTAGCACTTGACAAAGATATGAATGGGACCTTGAGCAAGCAAGAACTTCGTGAATACGCAGATGGGACTCTGACAGATATATTTATTGAGAGGGGTATGTAGCTAATCATTTTGGCTTCTGTGGTATGTCATGATTTAAAGTTAACTTTGCATTCTCTATCATATTTAAAATCTGCTTTTCTTTCATGATTGTGAATTTGTGATACTCAAAGTTGTGAAGGTTGATGGAGTGGTCTATGGTGGTCAATCAGTTTGCAATTGTTACCTGGAACATAATTTTTGAAGCAGCTAGTCATGTTTGCAAAACAAGAAGCTATAAATGCAACATGGCAAAATATTATTTACTTTGAGGATTGAAAACTTGAAATGTTGTCTGTGATCTTGCTAAGCTCCTTAAAAATTCATTGGCATATTTTACTTTTTGAGATATCCAGTATCTTCTTCATGTAGCATAAATTGCTTTAAACATACATATGGGCGAGCCATTAAATCAGTGTCAAAAATTTCAGACTTATATATCTTGGTTATTCGATGGGGGGTAGTATTAGAAAATGCATTCGTAACTTTGTACAAACACTACTACCTTATTTGCCCCTGTCTCATCGAACATCTGGAGTCATAAAAAATTCTCTTTCAATCTTGATGACTTATGGGATCAAACTTGTTACATCTTACACGCTAGTGTTACCTGACGAAATCTTAATTTTTGAAAAACACATATTTACTGCTGACCTGATTATGTTTTAGTATTAACTAGTTTTGGTTCCTGTAGTGTTTGATGAGCATGTACGTCGTGGAAAAAGTGGAGGAGCAAAAACTCGGGAGATGGATTTTGAAAGCTTCCTGGACTTTGTTCTTGCCCTTGAAAACAAAGACACTCCTGAAGGATTGACTTATCTATTCAAATGTCTAGATCTTCATGGAAGAGGTTTCCTAACAACAGCTGATGTCCACACGCTTTTTAGGTACATTTTCTGCTGCAGGACTCTTGCAACAGAATCTCTCTACGACTTTCTTATTAACGCTTTGCTTATATTGACTATTTTTCTCCCCTCCCTTCCTCTCCCACTGATTCGTATTTTCTGACCTTATGATTATGGATCTAATGTTGCTGTTGCTGTAATGAGATGGAGTCTTCACGTCTTGTTTCCAGTTCTTATTTCCACATGACCACACTGCACTTCCATGTTTTTGTAAAGTTTGGAGTTAACTATTCTGATGACAGTTGTCTTCTCTAAAATGTTTCAATGATGAGAGCTGGTGACAGTAGTATTCGTTAGACTGATCCATTGTTGAGAACTGGTGACATACATTGGATTTTTCTTTGCTGAGACGAAAGTGTCCTGGTCCTTTTTAAAGTTTCCTTTCACTAATCACATTGCAATCATAATAAATGGAAGAAAAGAAGGGTGTGATCTGTGAGTCTGAGATGTTACCCGATACAATCTTCCTACAAAAAAGTTCTGTAATTTCCTACTCGCAGTTCTGAAGTAATTTCTGTGGGTCTCAAACTGACAGATACAATCGACTTTATTAGCCATGCTTCTTGAACTTCCTACTCCTATTTGGTGGCCATATTAAAGTTTTATTCTCGAAATTTCCTCTTTTTTTGTCATTTGTGTTCATTGTAAGTTATAATCCCTCTCCTTTCTTCAACTTGCTTTTGCCCCTCCGCATGGTTATTGGTTCTTCTCCGAGGAGGCGAGTGTTCAGCTCAGAAGAACGAGTTGGCTAGTCAATTATTGCCTTAATTTAGTCAACAAGCTGAATGTAATGTCTGATATAATGCATCAGGGATGTTCATCAGAAGTGGATAGAGGGAGGAAACTATGAATTATGCATTGAAGATGTGAGGGATGAAATATGGGATATGGTGAAGCCTGTTGATCCTTTACAAATAACATTGCAAGATCTGCTCTCATGCAAACAAGGTGGCACTATCGCCAGCATGCTTATCGATGTTCGTGGGTTTTGGGCACATGACAATCGAGAAAATCTTCTCCAAGAAGAAGAGGAGCCCGAGGAAGAGGGTTGAGCCGAACATCTTCTACGAGAACTATGTGCTTTATTGTATGTATCGAACTTGGTCTCTTAATTCTTGTATGTATGTATGTATACTTGAAGATTGGGAGCATGTATGTACTGTCTGATTATAGGTATGACAATGGTGTATGAATTATAGTAGTAGTTAATTTGTTAGCAAACATTAAAACTGAGATTGATTTTACATTAAATATTTTCCTTTTTAGTTCTCGGTATGTTAATGTATAATCTACTAATTACATTGGATCCTTGAGCAAAAGGATAAACTAACGACAAATATACTAATAAAAATTGAACATAATCGAGAGACAAAGCGTCTTGCTTGTGACGGAAACTATCCGTCACAGAGTTTCCGTCACAAGCTGAAGACGGATACCAACCTCTCACAATAAAGCAAGTGGGAAAGCAAGTGGAGCATCACATGGATAATGCAACTTGCATATTGTGAAAGGGACACTATCCGTCTTCAGCTTGTGACGGATAGTGTCCGTCTTCAATGAGAATTTGTGATCGAGAGATTGAACTTTGGTGAAGTGATACAATTTTCTGGTTGATGCTCGAGCGTACACCAGAATAACATTTTTTCCGTTTAACTTTTAACGTGTTTTACTTCAATTGAAACAAAAATGGAATCGATTTGACTTCAGTGAAATTGAATTGTGACTGCGGGTAACTTCACTGTTTGAACCCGAAATGGGGATGGTTATTTTGAACCAAATTCAAAATGACCCAAATTTAGAACACAATTTGAGTAAAAAAATTCAACTTCGCCACCAATCTTCTGTAATCTGCTGATGAATTGCTAGTGTAGGTCCCGTACATTTGCGGTGTATATAGAAGTTTTGTTTTTAGTTATTATTTAAATATTTTAAATTGATACGTCATTAATTTGTCAAATTTGTCATATAGCTCAATGTATTTCAATATGATAAAAAAATGGACTATATATGAACTACTCAAGAGAATTTAGTAAAGTTATATAAAATATGTAATGTTTTTTTTTTCTTTAACACAACTAATGATTACAAATAATAAATTTTCTCAAATTATGTTAAAGATTTTTTTATTTTTATTTTTATTTTTTTTTGTGACGAAGCTAATAATATCAGTTTAATGTTTTGTTTTATACAAAATGTGTCAAGTGATTCTCTAATTAGAAATTTACAGTTTATAAAATTATAGTGAATGTATCTTATTTTAATTGAAATACTAGTTTGACACCCGTGCGTTGCAACAGGGTAATTAACTTAGTTGTAATGCTATATTTTATATCTAATTATTTATTTACATATGATTAAAATATTTTTTCAAATAAAATAATAGATAAAACATTCTGTTAATGAAAAAAGGTTATAAGGCTTAATATTTACTTCCTCCATTCAACTTCACTCAACCATTTCCATTTTCATCCATTCAACTCCACTCTACGACTTACCCAAAAAAGAAACCCAAATGACCCTTTTGTCCTTATGAGAACAATTTAATTACAAAAAATGCCACTAAATGACCCACATCAATTTAACAACAAAACCCACCCTAATCTAATTCTGGGCCAATTAGTCACCCTAATCCTAACCAACCCACTAACTTTTCCCTCCATATTTTCATAACCCAACCCAATATACTCCCCAAACTCATTCAAATTTCCACCCACCCTCATTGATTACCCGTCCCATTATCTTCCCATTCTCATCTATTTACCTACCCACCATCATTCATTACTCTCACAATTTCCAGATTATTCCAAACCCTAAATATCTCTCTCTCTCTCTCTCTCTCTCTCTCTCTCTCTCTCTCTCTCTCTCTCTCTCTCTCTAACGACGCCTCCCTCATTCATCTCTCTCACATCATCATCTCTCTCACATCTTCATCTAAATCCATACATCTTTGAATCACTATTCTTTCAGTTTACAACATGAATCCTTCACATTCAAACTGTGGTAAAGAATGTTTGCAGTGTGTACTTGATTGGTATCGCTTAGGTTCATCTGAAGATGAGCAAGATGACGTTGTTGAAAATTCTGCGCCTGGGTCACCTCCTCCAAACACCATTATACCTGATTCCCTAAATCCTGAAGATTTGGGGTCTCAGGTGTTGGAGACGGAGTTCGATGTTAATTATTTTTCGTTGGGTAAGTCCCCTGAGAACGCTGATCTTTGTAAATCAGCTGATATCCGACATGCGGATGAAGGGGGTTTTAGATCTGCTGAGCCTGAGCCTGAATCACCTTGCACTAAGTATTTAAGTGCTTATTTGAAGAGGATGGGCGATAAGCGTCCAAAAACGCCTGAGAAAACATTTGCGCCTGTTCAATATGGGGATTTTGATTCTCCATCGGCAAGCTCAAAGAGATTCAAAGCGTATACTGAAAGATTTTTAAAAAAGCGATGAATACTAAGGCGTTGTTGGTATCATTCCTAAATTTCATGCAATTTTTTTCTTTTATTGATTTATTTATGTCTAATTAGAACCATTTGTTTTACTGCTGCTGGGATTTAATTGTTGTTAGGATATAGAGTTTGGATTTTTTTAACGATTTCTGTCTATTTTTGTGAGTCATTGATGTTGGGTTAATTGTTGTTGTTATTTTACTCTCATTTTTCTATGCATGTCCTTGTTGGGTGGTTTTTGTGACTATCTTGCTGCTTTCTCATTTTTATGATATTCAAAGTGTTATTATCATTTTACTATGCATGTTCTTGTTTACTGGGTTTTGTCATTGTCATGTTGGTTTCTCATTTTTCTCATATTCAAAGTGTTATTATCATTTTACTATGCATGTCCTTGTTGTCCGAGTTTTGTGACTGTCATGTTGATTTCTCATTTTTATGATATTCAAAGTGTTATTATCATTTTACTATGCATGTCCTTGTTTACAGGGTTTTGTGACTCTCTTGTTGGTTTATCTGGATTGAGAGGGGTTTGATGTTATTGTTATTGTTCACTATACATTTAAGTTTTGTTATTGTGACTCTAGTTTGTAATACTCACTTTAAATGAACCTCAGTGAATGGTCCTTACTGCACTGAGAGGGTTTGATGTTTTTTTTTATTGTTCACAATTTAGTCATCTTAGTTTCATTGGTTTGTTGTCTTTACAGTTAAGTATTTGGTTTAATGTTGTGTTTTGGGTTCTCTCTAGTTGCTTACTTGTTTTTTTATTTTGGTTTGTAGTACTCAATTTGAATGAACCTCAATGAATGGTCCTTAGTGGACTTAGAGGGTTTGATGTCACTGTAATTGTTCAGAATTTAGTCTTATTGGTTTGATTAGTTTAGCTCAATGATGAAAAAAACTTAATGGTTTGAGAGTAGTATAAGTTTTCATAGAGTTGAATGGTAAGTGACAATTAGGTATAAGTATTCAAGCCATCACATGGTCTACACATGTATATGTGTGTGTGCTCATCTATTTCAATTGCAGTTGAATGGCTTTATGAGAACTGTTCCTTAATGGTTTGAGAACTTTTACCGATGTTGTCTTACTCTCTTTTGTTATTGTTTCTTGAGCATGGTCTACCTTCATGTTGTGTTTGTGTAGGAGGTTTGAATACTTGACACAACTCAATGATGAGGCCAAATAGGCCTGACAGTTGATGTTGGTACGATTTTATTGATCTTGGGTTTTCTGATCTTGTAAGCTCAATGATGAATTGACCTTAATGGTCTGAGAGCAGTTGGTAAGATGGTGGGGTTGAATGGAGGATGTTGATAAGTGATATTTATATGCATTATTACCCCTATTATTAGCTTGATTTTACTTGTTATTTAGCACTTATCAAAGTGTTTGTGAGCTA